>SSNU01000180.1:0-54183 GCA_012064415.1 Gyrodactylus bullatarudis
TAAATGTATAGAAATCACTTGCTGCATTCTGATTGGTCGAGATAAATAATACTTAATTAGGGAGGTATTAGTAATTACTCGTGTTCCAATAAAAATAAGATGTTCAAATAAAAATAATTTTTCTGTAGTTTGGTAGATTTTGGATCAGTTAAATTTTAAACTGAAGTAGAAAATGTGAGCTTGAGTTAGTAATTTTTCTGGCCAAATATTTTCATAGCTAAATTGTGGAATAGTCTCAGCAACCAAAGAGTCAATTTCAAACTGTATTTATCATCTTTGAGTTCTTGATGAAAAAAAATTGAGGTTTAAATTCCCAAATCCAAATCAGTTCGTTTTGCTCATGCATTCAATAAAAGAGTAATTCTTGAATCATTTTCTAAAAGTGTTCTTTTTGTTACAACGTTCACTTGATTTTCTTCATCTATGGGAATTGAATTCTCCTAAGGAATAGAATTACTCTATCAAAATTATTTTACAATCACCTACCTTTGGAATAGATTCCCCTATTTCTTCCGTTTCCTGGAAAAAAAAATTTCTCGAGTAATTTGGAAAAACTTTATCACCTGACTCAAAATTTGATAAATAGAATTTTGAACTTACTGAATCCAACTCCTTCATTGAAGTGATCAAAGAAAATTTCTTAACGCATACATCGAGCTCAAAAATTTCCTATAGATGAATTTAATCTTATCCCAAAAGACTTACATGACTTCCGACAATTTTCTTCAAGTAAAAAAGTTGCATAAGTAGCGAATAGAAGAGAAAGTAGAGAATGCATTTTTACTAAAGTGAATATTAGATCACATAGAGGAGCAAGAATGAACACAACGACCAATCATTCCCTAGTAACATCGGTCGCCCAGAATTTTTTTCCAATTTTATTTTTGTAAGTGACCCGTTAACAAAAATATCATTTCCTATTGATGAGGTTATCCAAGTTTCAATTATCAGAAAAATTCACGCTAATGGTATCGACATGGAAGAGTCATACAATATACTCCCTGTAACACATTCCTCGTTTTGATTGGTCGTTCTTCATCCCCGAAACTTTGGAAATGACATCTGAGCACACTAAACAATTAAGGTCAACCCAAAAAACGTGAAATTACCGAAAAAACAACCAATCAATCCATCTGTGCATGGCTTTTTCTCAGCCTGGCATTTTTAGACATTTTTATTAAAGCGCTTTTGATGTTATAGCTTCGAAGTTTACAGTGATCCTAAAGTGACTCTGCAGACGTGCTGAAAGCTCTGTATCCAGAAAAAAAAATCTAGAGTTTTAGGTCCTCAATTTTTATTGATAATTATAAAAAATCCTAGAGAACTATTCTTCATCTCAAAGTTTTAAGCCGAATACACAAATTATTATCAGAATTGGAAGAAAATTTGAAAGAAGCATTTAATAAATTCTCTGAGTCTGTAGGCTATTCAACTGTTTTAATTTAGCTCAAATATAGAGCAGTCCTCTAGCCAGGACTTCAGAGATCTGACAGCAACGCCATTTGCATGAAAAATTAATGTAAATTTAAACTGAATGCGTCTCAAGCCATTCACGATAGCATCACAAAAACATTGACAGAAATTCATGCATAAGCTAGATATTGAGCAACAATCAGTGAGTCTACAGACTCTCAGGTATTCTGTGATAAGTGAATACCGAGTTTCTAGATTCCCTGTACAACTCACTAAGGAGTTTGCAAACTAGCAAAAGATGCCAGAATTCCTGTAACATACATATATATTTGATACCCTAATATAAAGCTAGTTAATATGAAGATGGGACTAAATCGTGATCCTAAAAATCAACTTTTGATCACTCTCTCGCTTTTAAATCAACAAAAAATCATCGCTAGATTTGAAATATGCCATAACTATCGTAAAATTTGATTTTTTTCAATTTTTTTCTCTTCAGATCCTGAAAGGGAAACCTACGATCTAGATTCCAAAAAATCTTGATAAAATTCGATTTCTTGATGAAAATATTCATTATTTTGTAAAAAGCATAAATTTCCATCTTCATATTAATTAGATGTACATCCAATTTAATCCATTTATATCACTCAGAGTTTCAATATTGAAGCATAGCAGGGTTTTTATAAATCAGGAGTTTAAGACATTCTTTTAGTTTGGAATACTCGATGAAAATTTTTCTTACAATTGTTTCAGTCTTTCCTGTCTTTAGGTATAGAAGGTTAAATTCAGAAATTAATATTGGTATTCATTATAAATTAAGAAAATTAGATTTTTAATATTCATAGATATGAAAAATGGCACTTTACTTCTTGATTGAGCAAGCGGCTTTTCTGAAATGAAAAACCGATGAGTATATTTGTATTTAATTCGTCATGTTATACTTACCATATATTTGATCATTACAGTTTTCTAGATATCAAGAAGTTTTTAATTCAGATTTAATATGCAATATGAGATTCATTAGAATAATATAAGTTCAAAGGCTTACTATGTAAAACTTTTGTTGGAAGTTTAATTTAAAACTTAACTTGCAATGATAAAAAAAATTAAGAGAAATTCGTCTTAAACATCAAGCTGTGAATTGGGTTTACTCAATATATATGCAATATAACTTAAATCGCCCATCGATATGATAAATTTAATCTTAATTTAAATATTATCTCACCAATTTTAACGTCAAAATATCTTTTCATGTTTCTGGAATAAGATAAACAAAATTGTGAAACGTTTTTTGACCGATCAAAATTGTAATATTCATGAAAAATAAGAGAAATTTAATTTTCAACAATGGAAAAATTTTTTTAATAGGATTTAAGTCCTTTTTGCAAGGTATTTTGACGCCGAATTTGGTGCGATCATATAATACTTGAATGATCAAATTTTTCACATCGATGGGCGATTTAAGTAATACTGCAAAATTTCGTCCAAGTCTAATTTAAACCTAATTGACGTGAAGATGAGAATTTACTATTTTTACTCAATATTTTTCTCCGGATTCAAAGAAAAAAAATAATATTTTGAGTTCTAAAACGAAATGAGCTAATAAGATGTGGATATTCGAAAAAAATTGAATCTGACCAAAATTAGGCCGTTTTATGAATTTCGGAAATTTACCGAATTTCCACTTTTTAACTTTTGAAGTCAACATTTTTATCGTTTTCGATGATTCAACTAGTTTTATACCATGCCCTTTAGAGGCTTTATCACTAAACTCACATAATGGGCCATCTTGTGATTCCCCTAAGATACTATTGCATTAATCTGTGAGTAAATTCAACTGAACGTAATCAAAAAATGGTTTGAAACTAACGAATTTTTTTATGACAGCTTCTTGCTAAATAAAAAAAATGATAACTGCTAGACCAAACTGAAATCAAGACTTACGAGGACTTTCTTCAAGAGTCAATATCTTATCATATTATAAAAAAAATTGAAATAATATTTTCGGATCTATAAACTCCAAAATGCTGGTGACATGGGAAAATGTATTAAACTACATATACAGTGATTTCTCTAATTATTGTAAAGTTGGTTGATATAAAGTTGTGAATCTATGACATTTACAGAAATCTCGATTTTTTCTAATCCTACTCATATTGCCCACTTTTACCATTTGTAGAAACAAATTCTGAAAAAAATTATTTTTATAAAAAATATGGTCATTTTTCGAATTCCACATTTGGGGCCAAAATCCCATTTCTTCGAACTTTGAGCTGAAAAAAAGAGTATAAGTTCACTCTTTTCATAAAGTTATCAATATAAGGGATGGATTTTGAAAATTTAAATTTTAGCCTTGTTCCTATTCTAAAATCATTGATCCAGGCTGTTTTAAGAGCACAAATATAATTTTTAACTTGAGCCTAGGCGATTCTTATTGAATAAATCGATAGCTTCAAATTTGATAAAAATATAATTACAATGATCTCTTCAACCTCGTTATCCTAAATTGAAAAATAACGGTTAGAATGTTCAAATTACTGAATAGGTGAATTATTCTCACTATTTTTTGCTGTAATAAATCATATTTTCTAATTTCGTCTTTATTGAGAGTCTTTAATATACCGTAGCCGAGAATCGAACCAGGGTCATGAGCATTGGAAGTCCAACGCTGAATAAAATAATTTGACGAAATTTCAAAAGGACAGATCTAAGGAACATCCTTAAATTTTAAATTATTGGTGGAAATTATCATTCTTATCATATTGAGGTGAAACTGCACGATTTAACTAAACTTTAAAATTCAGAATCTGTTCTATTCAGATATTTTTTATGGGTCTCACTCTTATTTCCTAATTTGGAATAAATTAAAAGGTGAAATTCTAGATAATGAACATACTTTTGTTTCCCGATTTGCTTTATCCTGATTTAAAATTAGTCTGTTGATTTACAAAAATTCAACATACGAAGTAACTCGACATTTTTTTCATCTAAAAATAATTCAATTTTTTTTTTGCATTGATAAATTTTTTTAATAAAAGGCTCAATTTTGACAATACATTCTATTTCAATTCAGCTAACTATTTGATTACAAATTGTTGGCCAAAAATTCATGGATATACTCATGATTTGAGGGTACAAATGTTCTAATGAGATAGTCAAATTTATATATGTTACGACCAATTTGTACACTTTGAACAGTGTATAAAATGGTGTTAACATTATGAATTTATTGTCAGATAAATTCTTAGAACGGCTAAATTTCTATTCAAAGATTGAAAGTGAACTTTCTCCTTATGTAGAACCTTTGATGGAAAAAAACTTACGTAAATCTGAGTTCTTACAAATTTTCGCTACCCCTAAAGATCTATTTTATCTTTCTCAAGATCGAAATAGTGAAATAAGAAGCGTGTCAATTGCAAAAAACTAAAGTCGTTCTTGAAATAGTCTTTGCATATGTCGAATCCAAGAAAGTATAAATTCTCAACGAAATTGAAGAAAAAAAACATAAAAATAAGGAATCAAATTTACGATTGATAAATTTTGAGATCTAATGATCCATTGTTAAAAATTTTAGAGATCTTGAAAATTGTTAGAAAAATCGATCTGGGGACAAGGACAATATGAAAAAGTTCTGTTGAGAAATATGAAAAGACCATTGGAAAATGTGTGAATTAATGAAAAAAATCTTCAATAAAATTTGCTCATTAAATTTTTAGAGCAAATATTCAGAATCATTAATTTTATTCATATTCATAAAACTAATCATATTTTCTAAGAATCACATAAGAATGTAAGCTTCTTTAGAAAAAGCAGGCTCATAGCTCTTAAAGGCTACTCAGCTTATGACTGTAGCTATTGTCTGATTTCTATTGAAAACTTATTGGATAAATTTGGTCAAAACTCTCTTGTGAATATCAAGAAAGAAAACTAGGATTCTGAGAGCTATTTATATTTAATTTTCTTTGATAGCGTAATGAATTTTAGCTTCAGCACGGTCAATCAACAGAAATTAATTCTTATTTTTGCTTTTAAATATTAATTCCCAATTATTATTGATTATTATTCTTATAAACCAGAGATTCACGTAATTTTGTATATACGTATCATTAAATCTTTCATTGACGATCATGATGATATATTGAGACTTTTATTTTGATGAAACCAAATGTATCTGCAGATGAATTTCTCTTGAAGATGAACGCGTTTCATCAAAACACTAAGTTTACTATGGAAAAATAATTTAATGGTGCTATGAGTTTTTTAGATGTTAAACTGACTAGAAAAGATGATGGATGGAAAGATTTACTCAAGGAGAAGACTACTAATTTATAAATTCCAATTTGACTGTGGTGCTTCTTACATAGGTAGAACAATTAGGAAGCTGTCTACAAGATCAAGTGATCATCTGAATAAGGACACTGCGGTAACTTGGCTTATCAAACAGGAGAAACATGCTGCAGTTTCGAATTTTTCCAATTTGTACAAAAACCCTGGAGATGACAGCATAGATATATGGGTCAAAGAGAAATTCTTTATTAATCTATACAAACCCAATCTATGTGTTCAAAAAAACTATTCTTATAACCTTCAACTCCCCTGGCCTATGTAAGCTTTTCGCTATTTATTGGAGAGTTATGGTGTTTTTTCAGCTTACATATTACATTCTAATTTTATTCATTTTTTACTATTTCTTTCATTATTTGTAAATTATTATCTTGAATGAATCTTTTAACTTGTTATCATTTTTAAAGCAATGCCACTGATGATGCTTTAAGAAATACGTATAAGGTTTTTAATATATTTCTTTCTTATACATTCCCAAATAAGAAATAAACGAAACTCATTACTTAATTGATAATTTGGTTAAAAATTAGTTTACACTTTCGTGTAAATTTGATTTTTAGAAAAATGAAAAAAAATTAATATTTTAGTTTTGGCCATCAAATGATGGTTTTTATTAATTAAAAATTTAGCGGTTGGTTATAAAATATAAGAAGGGGGCAGAAGTTCTTTAATTTAGCCTTAAAATTATTCCTTTGGGTGTGAAATTTTTTTGAGAGTTTTTTGGAATTAACTTTTTTTCTACTCAACTTTCGTTCTATTTTACTCAAAATTGAAATTAAAGCTAGAAAAACTCACAAATTTTTTCTTAAAAAATATTTTTTTTAAAATTTTTCACGAACATTTTAAATGGTATTTAAAAATTCCAAATGCCAATGATTTCCTAAAAAACAGTGGAACTAGAATGCATATACACTGAACTTCAATTTAAATTTAATAAATTTATTAACTAGCGTTAAACTTAACTTATGAGAGCTGATGACAAACAGGAAAAATGAATACCTAAATACCCCAGATTACCTTTTGATGGTTCACATGAAATCCTCAACAACTAGCTATTAAATGAAAAAAATCGCAATGTTGTCCTATTTTATTGATTGAATTTGATTCTCATCTCTCTAAAGAGTTATAACGATGGAATAAAAACAGTGAGTAAGAAAAATGAAAGGGTGGAGTAGGCAAATCTTATTCTAAAAAAGTTCAATTTCGATTTAGTAAATCATAAACATATTGAAGGATTTACAGAGCATAAGTGTTAACTTAACATTGATAACCAAAAATAATCTTTTTGTCCTTTTTTACCCTTTTTGTATACCCCCACACCCAGTCCTCAAAGGCCCAAAACGAAAAAATGTTTTTTGTTTGTACAGTAGAGTAAGCAAATCTCATGATGTGTGATTGAGGGTCTCTAGAACTTTTTACCTTACAAGACTCCATATGGATGATGACGTCATCCAACATTAGTCTTGAAGAGGAAAAATGAAAAAAAACTTGAATCTAAAACTTTTTACAAAAACCTCGTCTTTGAACCTTCATATATATTAGATGAAATAATATTTTAGCCTTATATTTAAGGAAACTAGATATCTTTTTATTCTGTGTCGAATGGTTCTAATTTCATGATGATTGAACGAAAAAAATTAACTTTGTTTTGACGAAAGCAAATTGAATAAAAACCGGAATAATGAAGAATAAGCCAATGCTGAAATTTCGGCTCGAAATTTCTGCTCATTTATGGCCAAGCATATGTCACCTGGTTTCTACAAAAATATAAATTTTATACTCCTACTCATAAGTAATGAAGCAAAAAAGTCATTACCGTCCGGTTTAACTCTCATACATTTTTCAGGAAGTTTAGTGCATATTTGTTTGATTTCTTATTTGAAGCAATGTATACTTCATTTTTTGCTAAAATTTTTATATCATTTCAATATTTATACGAATTTTCAACAAATATACCATTGCAAAATAATTTTTTGAATTCCTCACGTATTCATTAGGGACATGTCTATCCTATAAATTATTATTTTTAGAGGTATTAACTTACTAAAAACCTCTGTGTGTATTCAAGTTAAAGATGAAAATTTCATAAAATCTTGTTTCAAATCCATTCAAAATTCAGGTGTTTCTTATATTTTACTAATATCAGTAAGAAGATATTTTATATCGAATCTTAAAAGTTTGATATGTCTGAATAGACATTATGGTCTTACCAAAATAGCTGGATCTATTTCTTCCTCCTTAAAGATGAGAAAAATTTTACAATTTCGACCTAGCGATACCAAAATAAACTAAGAAATCATCCTGATCCAAAATTTGACTCAGATTCTGCATAAGGTTTCAGAATTAAAAAATAAAGATCTCTATTTCGGGCACATTTCTCAGTAGGGTCTCAAAACTAATACACTAAAAAATAAGTTTAAGCGCTTGAAAATTGAAATGTATTTTTTTTTTAGCATTTTATGGTATTTTTTATGACTTTATGAATAAATTTGATTCGATAAATAATGGAGCATAAAATTAAATTGAAAATTATTGTGCTTGAAATTTCTCTTCGATTGATCTCATTGGAATGTAAGGAAGAAATGAAAATTTCTTTATAAAGGTGTATGAATGATTCGTCATGCAATATCTATGTTGGTAAACTACATTTGAGTACTATTTTCATAAGACTCATGCTTATGAAAGCCAGGAATACTAATTTTAGCCTGAAGAATTTTTTGAATTTCGCCTGTTAGGTGCTTTTTCGGTTTTCTATGTTAGTTAACGTTTAGTTCTCGTTCACAATTTAATGTAATTCCACAGATTTTATATTTAAAGGGTAGTAACAATAAATTAATCTAGGTGCATCATTTTCTGGAGGCAAGTTCACGTAAACTTGAGATGTTAGATTACTGATTATTGAATGATTTTTGGTTGATTGATGTTGCATGCTCAATCTGATTGGTCGAGAACGTATTCGTGTACATAGCGTAATAGGGAGAGATTACTAATCACTGCTATCGAATAATCAAATTGAAGGTAGTAGTATTGTTAGTACAAACTGATATATACGCAAACACTACTAATAGCCAATCAAAATCAAGATAAACAATTTCTTATCAAATTTTAATTGATAAAAATAAGGTATTATTTTATGAACGAATAAAAAAAATAATAAATTATATGACTTAATAACTTTGGACCCTGATGTCCAAATCAAAAATAAACCACAATTTTGACGTTTTTAGAATTCAGGCTTTTGCCAGATCCATTTCACTCATTTTATTGCCATTTATTTTATTACATTTAAAAAGACTACAAGATCCAGATTTATTTCATTCTATTGATCAGATTAACTTACATTTATTTTGTACACATTATTTTATTTCAATATTTATAAGGCTTTATCTAACAAAAAAAAATACTTTTTAAGACAGTTTGAGGCCCAACTCATCAGTGTGATACATGCCATATAAATATAAGTTTTACATGAAAGAATAAAGGTGATGTTATTGATCGAAATATCAACTCAAAATGTACAATTGGTTAATAACAGTTACCAGGTAAGAATTATAATTATAATTACCATTGTCACTTGAAACTGTACAAAATTATAAATTCAACATTTCTTACCTGGTAACAGGTATTAACCAATTGTGCATTTCGATAATAACATCACCTCTATTCCTTGTAAAACTAGTATTTATATGACATGTATCACGCTGATGAGTAAGCCCGAAATAGAGATTTTTATTTGTGAAAAAATCTGGTATCTTCTTATTTCTAATTCACTTATGACATCGGTAGCTCAGCTCAAAATCAATGTCTCTGAATATTTATCTCAGTTTCAGAATTAGCGAAGTTTCAGTTTCAGAGTAATTTTCTCAGAACTGGACTTTCTAATTGATCAAAATCATTTAGAGAAATTGACTAATTGCCTAACAACAAGATATCATAAAATAGAAGATTCAAATTCTAAACCGATGTGTGTATGAAAGAATTTTTGTTCTGAAATTGACCCATGGCTTCAAATTCCAGAATTGTTTTTGAGTTAGTCAATGTTTTTCTACACCAATGGACGCAGAATTCAATTTTCTATACAATGATATCCGAGTGTTAGGTATTTATTTAATTTCTCTAAATGATTTCGATCAATAAGTAACAATTTGATATTATTGCTCTTCAATTTAGGTTATGCCCTTCACGAAAAAGTTTTTTCTAGCATATGAAAACGCTCACTTTTATCGTAAATTCCATTTTATTCTATGAATTAGAAATTTTTAAACATTTATCTTATCAATTATTACAATAGTTTTGATTGGTTTATATTGTTACATACTTTTTCCTCAAGTCCTGTATCCACCTAGAATGTAATTGATTGAATAAAGAAAAAAATGAATTTCAAGAAAAGCCCATTTTTACTTAGAAAGTTTGGTGTACCTCAACTGGACCATACATGATGTATGAAAAAAATATACACAGTTTGTATATAATGATTAGAGCTGTCATTTCATTTGAAAAGGGCATTTTTATTTTAAATATGTGGAAAAAAGGGCAAAATGAAACACGCTTCTACTGAGTTAAATAATATTTTTCTTGATTATTTTTTATGACTTGACCAAAAAGTACAAGCAACACATATGAATTGAGCTATTTAATGAGGAATTCATTAAGAGGATTGGAAGACTAGTGAATATGTAGTTATAAAGCTTTTATTTCACCGGTTCTCATCAGACTCTTACACCGGCTAGATATTTATACAGAAAATTAGTGCAGCTCCACCCAAAAAGCTGAGACAAAAGTTGTTGAACCAAATTATGAAACAAATGAGCAAGTAGTTGAAACTACGTCTCTACGTAATCAACTTCAGATGTCATCCCCAGAAACAGTTACAGTTGATGAGAATGCACACTCAGAAAAGTCAACAATAGTTAATAATCAAATTATTTCTCAACCAGTAATTATCAGTTTCAAGCCAATCAATGAGAAACCTGCAATTAGCAAAAAGGGAACAAAAAGGAAAAGATGCAGTGGGCAGTTACAAATAGACTCTTTCCTTACAAAACGATAATTGCAGTCCTTACCTCTCCCTGCCAACACCAACTCAAAAGTTGAACCTGATCAACCAATCAGAGGATTCCAAAATTGCACTAATTTTCTGTATAAATATCTAGCCGGTGTAAGAGTCTGATGAGAACCGGTGAAATAAAAGCTTTATAACTACATATTCACTAGTCTTCCAATCCTCTTAATGAATTCCTCATTAAATAGCTCAATAAATATATTCGAAGAAGCCCGGCAATATTTTCCTCTGAAACATATATGAATGTAAAATTTGATTGAATGACCAATGAAATGGTTCGATGAATCAGACAGGGCTTGCAGGTTTCATGAAGACAAAAATAGAATTTTAAGACTCGGTATTGTTTGTGATTGTTATCGTTATTGTATCGAAAACTAACGTAGTTGCAAGCTTGATTTAACATGGTAAAAAATATAGAACAGGCGATTGCGTATTTGAAATCTGCAGCTAGTGTTTTACTATTTTATTTAGGCCTCAGCAAACAGGTTCTAAAAAAACATTCTTAATATTTTTAAAAATTCGACTTCATATTCAAAAGTTCACTCTTCTTTAAGTAACTTTGGTTAGGATAAGTAGAAAGCTATCTTAATGAATTAAACACATTTTTTTAGCTAAATAGATTTCGGTTTTTTGTTTTCTCAAGTAGTTTTAAAAATTTAAAATCTTGAAAAATAACACATTAAAAAGTTTTTATTTCAAACTTTCCTAATTTTGTTTATATTATTAGTAATAATTTATAACATAAACATAAAATACTACAAGCAATTGGAATAAAATAGATATTTTGAATTGAATTTAAAAAAATAACAATTCTTACAAGATAATCAATGAAAGATTTTCCCTTGAAAAAAAACACATTTAAAAGTGTTTGAATATAGGTTGTCGGCTGGCAGTTTTCCATAGGTTTCAGACTCACATAACCCATGAAAAAGTTTTTTCTCTAGAGAGAGAGGCTACATTACCAGATTCTTCAATTTGTTACAAATGCATACAGGTGAATCCTAAAGCTAATTAAATATTTTTAGATGACAAACTTTTTCTTTCTGAAAATTAAATAGTTTAAAGAAGATAAACATAATTAATATTATCCTTTCCTTTCTTCTAAAACTTTCATGAACGTGGGTATATGCGATGTACGAAAATTCTTGTCAACAAGATAGTTCATATAAAACCACTAGACTTTTGATCGAATTCTAAAAGAAACATTGGACTTATTCCAAAATTTATTCTCTGTCAACTAAGAAAGCATTATTTGCCGCGTAAACTGTTATTATACTAAAGTGGTAATGGAAATGAATTTATCAAAAATTTTAATATACAATGACGAATCAGAGATTGTCTGCTGCGCCTTGTCAGAAATAGGACAATGGTATTTCAAACTCCAAACTGATATTTTTTTACTACAGACTCATTAATAATAACTATAGGCATCTCCTCGTTCACTTAAGAAGCTTCTTTACTATCTCAGTATTGAAAAAAGGTTAGTTATAACCTAATTAGTTCAATTTGCAATTTGAATATTTTTGTATGTCTGGTTTATATGAGCTCTTTTCTAGGCATACTCCTCATATCATATAGTGAATAACAAAAAAAAATTTCCAAAAAAGTAATAGGGTAAGATCCATTTGTTTTTTATCCAAAATTTCACGCTGATTCCAAATTTGGTCTCAGAATTTAAAAGTTGGGTTCAGTTTGGGAGATATTGAAGAAAATTGAAAAATGAGAATTTTAGGAAAATTGAGAGTAGTTTTTCGATTAAATTGATTTGAAAAAGCAATTAAACCTAATTATAATTAGGCTCATTATGTAGAGCAATTAATTCTGCGTCGATTGGTATATAGATCAATGTCGCACCTACTCGGAACTGGCGAAAATTTTAAATAAGAACTTCAAAGGGTAGAAAAAATCATCGAAAAAATCCACTAAAATTTACATTTAAAACAGACTCACGCCTTTATAAAAATGAAAATTCAAAGTTTTCTTCAAGATTCAAGACTGAAATTTTTTGTTCTTTCGATTGAGCATACTTTAAAGGAAATTGGATTTCATCTTCTGGGTCAAATTGATCAGTTTTTATGTCCCGTTTTGTAATGAAAAATTAGAAAAAAGTTGCATGCCCTTTTTGTAACCAATCAGAATAGAGAACGTCGAAATAACCAATCACATCTCTGTATGAATAAAATAAACTTTACATACAATCCAACTAAAATCTGATAGACTATTTGGAAACGTTATGTGATGGGAATAAAATTTTTGATTACTAATAAAAATATTGCATGACTCACTGAATTGTAAACGTGATTGGTTATTTCGACGTTCTCTATTCTGATTGGTTACAAAAAGGGCATGCAACTTTTTTCTAATTTTTCATTACAAAACGGGACATAAAAACTGATCAATTTGACCCAGAAGATGAAATCCAATTTCCTTTAAAGTATGCTCAATCGAAAGAACAAAAAATTTCAGTCTTGAATCTTGAAGAAAACTTTGAATTTTCATTTTTATAAAGGCGTGAGTCTGTTTTAAATGTAAATTTTAGTGGATTTTTTCGATGATTTTTTCTACCCTTTGAAGTTCTTATTTAAAATTTTCGCCAGTTCCGAGTAGGTGCGACATTGATCTATATACCAATCGACGCAGAATTAATTGCTCTACATAATGAGCCTAATTATAATTAGGTTTAATTGCTTTTTCAAATCAATTTAATCGAAAAACTACTCTCAATTTTACCTAAAATTCTCATTTTTCAATTTTCTTCAATATCTCCCAAACTGAACCCAACTTTTAAATTCTGAGACCAAATTTGGAATCAGCGTGAAATTTTGGATAAAAAACAAATGGATCTTACCCTATTACTTTTTTGGAAATTTTTTTTTGACACAGTGTAATTAATGATGAATCATTATTAATGATACAATAGTACTGTATATCATAAATTTAGTGTTTGTGAATGTTTATCGATGATATGATTCACGTAAATTATCAAAAACGTCCGAAAATCCGCTTAGAATCATATTTGTAGGTATATAAGAAAAGGTAATTTTATTCACTAAATGTACATTTCTTTATGGTTCATCAGTAGTGACACATAAATAATGATAAAAGTTAAGAATTCATTGAAAATAATATTTTACAAATTTTGAAAGAAGTATAGTAAAAGTTGAAAATTAGATTATATAATATAATTAGAAGCTCCACAGTCACATTGGAATTTGTAAATTAAAAGAGTCTTTTCTTCAGGTTTTAGTAAATCCTTATGAATCAAACTGAATAATCTTTGAGTTTTAAATACAATTTTAAATTGTATATTATCAAAATGTTGTTCGATAAGATTAACCAGTCGTCTCCTTACATCATTACTGAAGCCGCCACCTTTAAAATTAAGTTTCATGAAGATGGTTGTCTTTTCTCCTTCATCTCTGTCGACCCTTTCATCTACATCATCAGACATATTGATGAATTTGTCAACAAATCTGTTGGGATAACCATTTTCATTTAAACGTAACTTTGACTCTTCTATTTCTTTTGGCCATTCCTCTGGACTAGCAATTATTCTTATCCTCTTTCCTAGACCAATTACTAAGCCAACCTTATGAGATAAATGAAATTTAATATTAGGAATTCATCTTTAAGAAAAAATCGTCTACTGAAACATTTGGCTTCATCAAAATAAAAGTGTCATCAACATATCTGATGTATAAATCAGTGAAAGTATTGATAGTATCAGATATTTTATTTAATTCTAACCAAGCTAAGAAGATATCTGCTAAAAGAAGACTTAGAGGTGATCCCATAGCTATACCATCTTTTTGAATAAACACCTTGTTTTGAAAAGACAAATGAACATTAGTACAGCAAATCCTAACAAGATTTGCTATCTCATTACTCTGTAGTTCAAAACCATCATGTTCATCAATAAAAGATTTAATAACATCAAGGGTCTCCTCAATAGGAACATTAGGAAACAGAGAACTAACATCTAATGAAACCATTTTGTTTAAACCAATATTTAAATCCTTAACCTTATCGAAAAAAGAAAAAGTATCTTTAACAACATATTTAGCATAATAAGAATGTATTGGTTTCAATATGTCGATTAACCACTTGGCTAAATTATGTTGTGGACATGACGACATATCCAAGATCGGCCAGATAGGAAAAAACCTCAGGAATGATATTATCTACTATCTTATGTGTCTTAGGATGTAGATATAATCTAGACATCCTCGTATGTTTCCTAGCTATAAAACTTCTGGTTTTATCAGAAATTAAATTCCTATCAAACAATCCCTTTGCTATCTTATACATGGAACGTTCCATGGATTCCATTTCTTTATAATAAGTTCATCTTTCTTGCCCTGTGTTATTAAATTTACTTTCATCAGAAGAAAATCTAAATTCATGTTTGGAGACGAATTCTATTGTCTCTTCTAGAGATAAATTTGAATGTTTTAATTGCCTATCTTCTTCCATGAGTCATGTCAGGGGTGAATACCTCTCTTTTGTGCAAGTGGTGACAATCAATTTCCATAGTATTAAGGGGAGTTATAGGATTGAGAAAACGTAAAATGATTTTCTTGATTATTGATCTGAAATCATCCGAAATCTGAAACTATTTTCAAAATCTAAATGTAGCCATATTTTTCGAATTGAAACTTTGTTAACTTAGAATTTCATGATGAATTTATCGGAGAACGATATTTAGGAGCTATGTAACATTTTGTATTTACATAGTACCATTGAAACTGATTACCACGTTTTTGCACAAAAATAGAGCAATCTCTTGACCCAACTCGCTGCTAGTTTGAAGTTTACTTGGTTTCTTCTCACGTGTTTGGACACGAATTCTATTGTCTCTTCTAGGGATGAATTTGTGAACAAGGATACCACATCAGAGGATAATTTTATCGAGATATAACCTTCTATAGACAGGTCTTGTTAAGTGATGATTAAGATGAGTTCAAAACAAAACCAAATCTGTTAAGAAGAAGGTAAAATACATTAGAAATTAAAAAAGAGTTAATTCCAAAATTAGGGTACTTAAAATGTATTTTTCTAGAAGAGCTTTGGACTGAGGAGTTTGGTTACACTTTCATTACAGAGGCTGCATCAAAATCACGATATGAAATTATCAAAGTTTATATCAAGGAAAAGAGAGAAGCTATTGTGAAAAAAATCAAGGAGAAAGAGTCGTGAAGGAGCCTGTACATCCGTTTCTGAATAAAGGAACAATAACTACTGACAATTTTTTCACCACTATGAATCTTTGTAAATATTTGCTCTCCAAAAAAACTTCTCTTGTAGGAACTATCAGAAAAAATCGTACCTTCCTACCTAAGTCATTTCAGATGAAAAAGATATCAGAAGGTCAAAAAGTATACATATTTCATGATAATTCAACAACAGTCCTGAGGTTCGGGAGTAAGAAAGATAGACCAGTCTTGCTTCTCAGTTCCATGCATTCAAAACCTGATTCAGCAGAGTCTTGTTAAGTGATGATTTAGATGAGTTACAAACCAAACCAAATCTGTTAAGAAGAAGGAAAAATGCATTGGAAATTAAAAAAGAGTTAATTCCAAAATTAGTGTACTAGAAATGTATTATTCCAAAATCAGCGTATATATCCAAAATTAGCGTATTTTTCAAGATTGTAGCAGATTGTAGAATTAAGATTATTCATAATATAAAAATTATTTACCTCCTCTATTTGCCTAATTAGTATTATAATATTCATTAAATTAATTATAATTTTTTAGACTGTAGTTGCTATAATTGCTAGGTTTATTAAGTCTATTTTATTTTTCCTGTAAAAGGTATAGCATTTCGAAGATTGTTTTCCAACTTACGCCGAATATAAAATTTCCCTGAATATCGAAAGGGTTCAGATTCAGAAATATTCATTCAGTAAAATTACACGGCGTGTCACTGGATCAATACTTGCTTTATTTCATCGGTTATAGAGAACATCAATTTATTGTGGAATAAATAACCACAAATATAACAGAATTTATTTATATCATTTACACTGGAAAACTATTCATGATTTAATAAGGTAAAAGTTAATTGGAAAAATCACATAATTAAACCCGAAGAAAATCATAAATCGACTTCGTCTTTGGAAAAACTTGATTATTTTTGTTAGCCAGTTCAGCACCTTTTATCTCTCCTATTCTGTATATTTGACATATCTCAAATGGAAACTCGGTTTTTATTAAACTTGTCTCTAGGTATTCCAAAAAATTTTCAACGTAGCTCTAATAATTTTTTGAGACCTAAGGTTTTACTTAAGGCACAACATATATATTACAGTATATAGAAAAACATAAGTTGAGAAACATCTTACAGAGTTGAGAGTGGTCTCAAATTTTGATCTAGAAAATTTTTGATCTATTTGAAGCCGTAAATTTGAGAAGACAAATTTCATGATTTTTCTTCAATAAATTTTACTTGATATTATTTTTGGCGCCATTTTTTTCTCTTTCTCCCGTTCATAGATATACCAATCGTCGTAGAATTTATTTTTCTATTTAATGATATCCAGTTATTGGGCAATTGATTGAATTTTTCTTAATGATTTTGATGAATTAATAACTTCACTTATGAGGAATTCAAAAATTTCGTTTTTGCGAATATCTCCGAAACTGAATACAATTCGGAGATTCTGAGACCAGATACAGATACTGCGTCAAACAGGTTCACTTTAGTTTATTTTGATATTCGCAGAACGAAAAAAGACACGTCGTGTTATTCCAGTACGAAATTGGCTGAATTAATTTTTTCAATAATTTATATTCTTAAAATCATAATCTTTATTTCATTATATATATTTTTTCTTTTTTATTAAAAATTCCAAAGTATTAATTATTTTAATTTAAATGGACTAACGATCCAATCAAGAGCAAATTCTTTCTAAAAAGAGCTTAATTATTTTATAAATTCCATTAACCCTCAAACGAGAAACGAGATTAAATAACATGCTGATAAATTATTTAATAGATTAATTTTTAAGATAATTTTTTTCTATTCTTCATTCAATTATTCATCCAATCATAGTCGCTCTTTTGAATATAAAGCAGTTTTATTTGATAAAAAATATTTGGTGGGAAAATTTTTACATATTTTTGATAATATAGGGTCATATGATCCCAATATGATTGGCCAATATTTCCCCACAAATCCCTGTTTTGAAAGAATGTGATAAATAGTTTTCCTCTTTCTTTTGTATCATTTACGCTAGGATGAATGTATCTAAGCTTATCTTAGATGAGTTGAATGCAAATTCGGATCAAAACTCATGCTCAAATAGCTCAAATTCCGATTTGAATGAAAGCATGCCAATTTTTAGCACAGATGGAGAATCTCCATTTCCAGAAGCTCTCGAAGAAGAAACTTTAGATAAAGAGAAAATTATCTCGAAGTGTAGAAATTATTCATATTCACGAAAGGCACTAGCTTCTACAAAAATTCGTTCGAACAATATTTGCTTATTCAAACAAGGACTCACAAAATATTCAAAGAAATACATAGATGAGAAGGATTTTTGTCTACAATTGATAGATGATCAAATGATTTGGAGTATTGTTCGATTTAAAACCTGTTTACGAAATCAAAAGAACAACATAACTCACCAATCACTGAAGAGGAGATGAAAACCTGGATTGGTATATCTCTATATTTGCGTGTCGTAAAACAAAAAAATATGCCTTTAGATGAGCTTTGGACCGAGGAGTTTGGTTACACTTTCATTAGAGAGGCTGCATCAAAATCACGATATGAAATTATGAAAAGATTTTTGCATTTTGACAATAAATTAGAAAGGGATAACACAGTTGAAAGAAATAAACTTAGACCAATTCAAACTATATTCGAAAGCTTCATATTAAACAGTCAAAAACTCTACGAACCAAGTGATTCAATAAGAGGAGATCTGTAGATTTTCGCAGAAGGATTCTTTCGATTTTGTGGACAGAGTAAAGGATTCAAACATAAAAGATCCCAAAATGGTTTCTTTTGACGTTTCATCTCTATTTACAAATGTACCACTAGAAGAAACGATCAAATTCATTTGCGATTATGTAAAGGTGAGCAAAGAGAAGTTTCCTATCTCATTTTACTGGGTTCGGAAGCTTTTAGAATTATGTTGTAAGAACATAACATTTTCTTTCAATAACCAAATCTATATTCAAAAAGATGGAGTTGCAATGGGATCACCCCTGGGACCATTAACAGCGGATCTATTCCTAGCCAAGTTGGCAAATGACATGCTTAAACCGATCGAAGAATGTGACAGCTATCGGAGATTTGTAGATGAAACCTTACTACTAATCAAGAAGGATGTAGATGAAAATATTCTTCTGACCCAATTCAATACTGCCCACCAAAATATATGTTTTACTATGGAAAAGGAAGAAGAAAATGGTTTGCCCTTTTTGGAGATCTACATGAAAAGAATGGAAGATGGTACCATCAGTATCCACAGAAAGAAGACTTTTACGGGAAAATTGATGAATTATAATTAGTGAAATCCTTATTTTATAGAACTAAAAAGCTTGTTTCGGAGCAGAATTGGGAACAGGAGAAAGAGAAACTTATATAGGTATTTATGAGCAACAATTATCCAAGACAATTCATTCTTAATAATATGGATTCTAATGATGAGGACAAAAGAGAAGAGGAAGAGAACCAACCCATTTATCTAAGAGTGCCTTTCATGGGGAACAACCACAGCACTTTCTTGAAACAAAAAGTGAACCAGATATTCCAAACAACATTTCCTGATAAGAAAGTCAGATTCAGTTTCAAGACAAATAAGATGTTTACAAATGAATCTAAAGACTTATTGGATTATAGTAAAACTACACTCTAAGTTTATGCCTGACCTGGTATACTTTCATATCATATATGCATGTGACCCACCCGAGGGTGGGTGGTGTCAATCATCTCAAAAGCCAAAAAATTATGACAATGTGATAACTCGACAGACAATGCAAATGCCCTCCAACCCTGATCATTATGAGAGCCAATCAGATTTATTTATATATTTCATTGTTTTTACTATATATCTGGCATGTAAGAGGCTGAAGAGTATGCCTGAAATAAATGCTTATTTCTCAAAATTTTCTCGGCATCCTTTCTTATTTATTTAGATTCAATAACAGTTTATGAGCAATTAGTTAGCTATAGAGGTCGCTTAAATTTCAAAGTTTACATCCCGTTCAAACCAGGAAAATATGGTAACAAAATTTTGATGGCATGTGATGCTAGGAATTCCTACATGCTAAACGCTCAAATATATCAAGGAAAAGAGAGAAGCTATTGTGAAAAAAATCAAGGAGAAAGAGTCGTGAAGGAGCCTGTACATCCGTTTCTGAATAAAGGAACAATAACTACTGACAATTTTTTCACCACTATGAATCTTTGTAAATATTTGCTCTCCAAAAAAACTTCTCTTGTAGGAACTATCAGAAAAAATCGTACCTTCATACCTAAGTCATTTCAGATGAAAAAGATTTCAGAAGGTCAAAAAGTATACATATTTCATGATAATTCAACAACAGTCCTGAGGTTCGGGAGTAAGAAAGATAGACCAGTCTTGCTTCTCAGTTCCATGTATTCAAAACCTGATTCAGCAGAGTCAAAGCCTGAAATAATAGAATAGTATAACAAGAATAAATGTGGTGTGGACGTTTTAGACCAACTTATCGGTACCAATTCTTGTCGGTGCTCAACACCAAGGTGGCCTCTAACAATTTTCTGGAATATTTTAGATATAGCTGCATACAACGCATTTGTCCTGCACTCCATAAGATGGCCGAATATTTATTAAAACAGGCCTAAACAAGCAAGAAGAATTTTTTTGTGAACACTTGTAAAGTCTTTGATAAAGAATGAAGATAAAATTATGTCATCTGCGTTTGTTGATAGCACAACTGAACAAGTTTCGGCAATTATTGAGATTCCCAGCAAGAAGTTGAAAATCATTGGACGAGAAAGATGCTCTATTTGTCCAAGATCCAGTGACAGAAATCCGAGAAAATCATGCTTTAAGTGTGGAACCAAAGTTTTTAATGATCATCTGAGAATTATTTGTGAAAATTTTTGAATAAATAATTTATTAGTCAGAAATTTTTAGTGCTTTTGAATTTGGGTCATTTTGACCCCAGTATGACGAAATCGTGATTTTTCGTTCGAGGGTTAAGATGGAGAGTTGAATTCACAAGAATTTGTTTGTTCATTGAAAAATGCAATTTTGAGCAAGCATTAAATAGACCAGGCATCACTTTGCTGACCTATTTAATTCACAATTAAATCACAAATTTGAACTCGAACTGAGAAGAATAGTAACTTTTCGATTATAAATTGGGTAGAAATTAAGTACCCTCTTATTCATCAGCCGAGCCTAACACTTCAAAAAGAGTTATTTTTTGAAATTGCAATATTTTACCGAATAAAATTAGATAAATGAATAAATATATAAAGATACAATAAAGGTTCAAACTCAAAAGCAAGACGAGAAATCCTGGGTTTCTGTAATTATAGGGTCTTTCATCAGAATACAGACTGAGTAGAGATTGATAGCATAGTGTGCAATGACAACAAGCCAAATATTAAATCAATTCAAACATTTAGGGTTTGTATGATAACATATCAACAAAATTCATGCTCACAAATTTTTTAACTGTAGCTTCACCCTTATATTTACATTTTATTAATTTTCATTTTGATAAAAAAACCTGATTCGAGATCCAGTATCTAATATATAAAACAATTATTTATTTGGGATAATGAAAAAATCAAACGACAGTGAAAATAAGAAAATGTCATATCAGTTTTGTTACTTCAATTATCAATATACCCGAAATAATAGAATAATTATATTTATTATGAGAAAACCTATATCGGCTTTTCGGTAGAGCAGATCAACTTTATATTAAACAGTCAGTGAAGAAAGATACACCCTGCCCACATGAACATGGAGGTTCAATAATTTTTGGGGAAATACAGTCATTTTCACACATGATGACTCGAGATAAATTAAATTTTTCACGGAGGTTTTGATTTATACCTCTCTGCCCAAAATTCAAGTCAATCAGCGTTGAGAACTCGTTAGCCAATAAGGAATAATCAGTTTTTCACGTCATCCCCAATTCTTTGAACCTTCTTAAAATTAATATACTTTTGCTCATTGTATATGATTCGAAAGAGAATTTTCTCCTCTTTTCAATGCATCAACAATAAATTGTCTAGGATAAATAATAACAAAGATAAAATAACTCTGTTATTTCAACTTTTTACATAAAGAGACTTACACCATTCGAAAGAGCATAAAATTTTATGCATTCTTAAAAAAAACTATAATCACAAGATTTGCCAGAATAGTTTGAGAAACAATAGTTAGCGACAAAAGACCTCATTATCAACAATGTCAAGAAACGCTCGAAATACTAATGTTGAATCACAGTAGATAATAGGAAAGAAGGGAGAGGAGGTTTCTCAGTGTGACATTGATTGACAGATTATAATACAAATACATGTAGTGATTATGAGTAATGACGTAATGTAGCGGGAAAATCTTCACACATTAGACATGTTTTTTTAGCCTTTGACTTAAAACACCAAAGGGGAGGGGTTCCAGCATTCTGTCTATCCGTTTTGGCTTGATAAAGATTTTAGGATGATATTTTTCAATATTGATTCTTTTGGTTCAGATTTTGTTTCTCAAACTATTCTGGCAAATCTTGTGATTATAGTTTTTTTTTAAGAATGCATAAAATTTTATGCTCTTTCGAATGGTGTTGATTTAGCAGAAGAATGAGAGAAGACAACCGTCACTGAACAATATATAATAATTAATAATCCTTATAATTATATTCATATTCAAGTCTTCTCTCACATTCAAGTCTCTGTTACAGTCAAATCATGGCGAGATGGGCAGGATATGAACCTACACGGGGAGACCCCAATGGATTTCCAATTTTCATATCAGGAGTTTTTCCTTTTGGTCGAGTCCAAGCTTAGAACAACTGACTATCTCATCGGCTGCCCGGAGGCGAATTCAGACAAGGCCCTGGAAGTACTTTCGCTCAATTTTTTCCTGAACAGAATTAATGACAAGGTGTCGGCCAGGAAACTGATTGATGACCCAACGGTCGATTATAGCAATGTGGTTAGCAGATTGGAGGCGATCACCAGAAGGGCCAGAGACAGTGTAAATAAAGTGTTCACCAGGGTTGGTCGTAGGCCGAGCCCAAAAAGGCAAAATATGTCAGCAACCTTGGACTGCTTCAGGTGTGGAGAGAAGGGTCACGCCAGGAGAGATTGTCTAGCAAATGTGAGAAATGTCAAGTGCAGCCATTGCAAGAAGTTAGGTCACTCGCACTACAATTGTCACACCAATAAGTTAAGGATCCGAAACGTGAATGAAGCTGACTCGTCAAGCTCATCTGACGAGAGCCTCGTTTTAAAGTCTCAAATAAAGTATATTAATAATTACGTTTTTAAAGTCCTTTCTAATGAAAATAATGATTTGTATTACGTTGAAGTTAAAGTTTTCGGTAAAGTTATTAAGTTCCTCATTGATACAGGCTCGCAGGCTACGCTATTGCCGGCTTGTTATGTTAGGTCTAAGGATAAGGTCACAAAAGCAAAACCGCTTCTGGATTTCAACTCCAATCAAGTACGAACTATTGGTCAAGTTCTAGGAGCGAAAATTAAGTTTGAAGAAACATCCATACGTACAAATGTCGTAATCTTAAAAGACCAGACGCCGCTTCTCAGCTGCGCAGACGCAGTGAGGTTAAGGGTGGTCAAATTCGCTAGCCCCGTCAAAATTGTGGCCACGGCGATCATCGCATCATTCAGGACTAAGGAAGGAGTCTCGTTTACGGGGATGTGCTATGCTCCTAGGAAACTAGCATTTTCGGTTAAAAGTCTTGTGGAGGACGAAATAAAGTTTCAAGTAAAGAATGCTAACCTGTATCAAGTATATGATCCCATAGTAGCTGCCCCTATTGTTCCTGTGTTTAAAAAAGAAGGCTCCAGTCGTCCACTAAGGCTATGCATGGATTTCAGTCTTACGTTAAATGAGTTCATTGATTCAGAGGCATACTGCATGCGAACTATTTTGGAAATTCGGCAAGATCTTGGCAGTTTTAAAGTTATGAGTGTCTTGGATCTCAAGGACGCTTATCTGCAGATTCCATTGGACGAAGAGAGTCAAAAGTACACCACCATGTCCACCCACATGGGGTATTTCAATTCTAAAGTTCTTCAATTTGGAATTTCTACAGCTCCCAGTATGTTTCAAAATGTAATGGGCAGGCTCTTCAAGGATATTAAATGAGTTAGGGCATACCAGGATGATATCATCATTGGTGCTGGCAACGAAAAGGATCATGATGTTGCATACAAAAAGGTATCGGAACTTTTGGAAAAGTTTGGTTTTAAAGTCAACGAAAATAAAAGTCAAATAAGTAAAAAACTGTTAAGTATCTAGGATATGTCATATCCAATGGAGTTCTTCTGCCAGATCCAGAAAAAATTGTCAGGTTCAAGGCCCTAAAGATGCCATCTGACAACCAAGAATTATTAAGTTATTTGTCTGTGATCAGAGAATATGATGTGTTCAATAAGAATTTTGGTCCGAAGACGGCGCATTCGTATGACCTTACTAAAGCTTCTTCCGAATGGCGCTGGTCAACGGAAGACTCTCAGGTGCTAAAGGAAATCATTGAGGAGATATCTAAGGGCTCCATCACTGCATATGACCAAAACAGAGAGCTGTGGCTGTCAACAGATGCATCCGCGGCGGGCATTTCTGCAGGTCTCTCACACGGGCCAAACGAGATAGTTGACGTGGTCAGTCGCAAGCTTAACAAACATGAAAAGAATTACTCGGTCACGGACAAGGAGACTCTAGCAATTGTCTTTGGTGTGGGCAAGTTCCATAAGTACCTACGTTGTCGAGAATTCACTCTGAGGACTGATTATCAGGCCCTAACGTATATCTTGAATCCCAAATCAGTGGGCAAGACGGTTAACCAGAGGTTGTGCAGGTGGAAGATGAACCTGAGGCAGTATCGTTTCAAGTTAGAGTTCGTCAAAGGCAAGGAAAACGTGTTACCGGATCTTTATTCGAGGTTGACGAGCATTCAGAAAGAAAGTCAGATTGACTGTGCGTGCCAGGTTCTTAACAGAGTATCTCGGGCTGAGACGAATGTTCTGGAAAAGGAATTAAGGTCGTCTAAAGATGAAGAAATTAGGTTGTTAATGAAATATATTGTGAAAGGGTGGCCCAAAAGTTTACCTGAAACCATGCTTCCATTCACATGTGCAAAAGAGGACTTGTTCATCGAAGAAGGTTTATTGGTACGTGGCACATAAGTGGTTGTTCCAAGAGAATTAAGGGTCAAGGCACTGCAACATACGCATCAAGGCCATCCAGGCATTGCTAAAATGAAGGAATGGGCCAGGAATTTATATTGGTGGCCGGGCATGCACAAAGCCATCGTCAAGTTCTGCAATTCATGCGTCACCTGCATAAAAAATTCAAATTTGAGGCACAAGCAGGCCTTGAAAGCCTGGGCTGAACCGTCAGAGCCATTGGAAAGGGTTCATTTGGACGTTGGCTTCTCGAATGGAAAAGAGTTCATGATCGGTGTAGATGCTTTCTCCAATTAGGTTTGGGTCTCGTTACTTAAAGATCAATCAGCAGCATCGGCATGTCGTTTTGTGGAAAATATCTGTAAAGGTCAAGGGGTGCCAAAATCATGTGTCACGGATAATGGAAGAAACTTCGCATCGGCTCAGATTCAGGATCTGGCAAAAATGAACAACATAAAGTGGATTTTCACGCCCCCTGGTCATCACCAGTCGAACGGTAGAGCAGAGGTATTAGTAAAGGATTACTTTTCTTGCAACGAGCCGGACAAGCAACTTAGTCAAGAATTGTGTGAGAGAAGACTTGAATATGTAATTTATTAAAACAATTACTTAAACACAATGATACTGATGACTGATTCGCAGTTTCAAACCGTGAGCGGTAAATCAAGCATATAACTAGAACGCATATTGAATGCACATTCAAAAAACTATATCACTACTTTACACTACTTAATCATCCCCTCCGAAAGTTATCAAGTAAGATTATATTAAGCGGTCTCTTGGCTTCCTCACCCTTCCCGGCCTGGGAACTTCAAGATTTGTACCCTCATCAACAATTGGAGAAGTAACTAAGGGTTGATGGCTCACTGGTAAGACATCTTCATCATGTATTAATCTTCCATTCGCTTCTCTCCAAGTGTGCTGGGAATTTCTCATCACCTCTGTAGGACCCACCCAGCCCTTGCCTTCTACAAATATCAAAGCCTTTTCGTTTTTAATTCTCCTGTAATTTTAAATTCATCTCTGAATAAGGTCTGAAGGCAAAAAACACATCATTTGGGGTGAGACCTTTTGAATTAGGTGTTGAGTTTCTATGTGCCACAAATTCATTAATTGCCTTTTTCTTGGTCATTATGGCTGTTTTGGCTAAGAACATTCGTAAATCCCGTATAAGTGATTCTACAATGCCATTGGATTGATGCTGACCTGGTGGGGTTTGACATAGAGTAATATTCTTAGCCCCAGCATATTCCTTAATTTGTAGTGCCACAAAATTTGTTCCATTGTCAGATACCAGAATCCTTGGATATCCAACCAACTGAAAAATCTCATGAAGAGTTTCCATAGTGTGTTCTGCTGATAGAGATGGCAAGACTTTCATTTGGATCCATTTAGAAAAAGCATCAATCAAAACTAATATCGACTTTCCATCTACATGTGCTACATCTACATGTACTCTATTCATACATATATCAGTTTCTGGCCAGGTTCCTAGGTTAGTAATCAACCTTCTCCTGCGATTCCTTTGACAAGTCAGACAAGTATTCACCCAACGATTAACATTATAGTACAATCCAGGCCACTAGCAGTATTTCTTCGCAATATTGTACATTGCATCATGTGCTGGATGATTGGTATGAAGTCCTTCTAACACTAAACTCCTGAGTGGTTTAGGTACTACTACTCTATCACCAATGTACACTACATCTTCCATAACATACAGATCCTCCTTGAATTGGGTGAACTCCCTTAGGGGTTTGATGTTGCCTCCCCACTTCCTTGCAATTTTATTTCTCAACAAGCGATACACTACATCATCAGTTCCTTTGATGGCTTCCAGCAGTGTTTCATGAGAGCCATTGAGGTATGTGACATTTACTTGTGGAATGACAAGAAGCTCATCAACAACCTCCAATTTATCTTCTTTTATACCAACTCTCGATAAGGCATCTGGGAAGGACATCTGCTCACCCTTTCTGTACTTGATATCATAGTTGAATAGTGATAGCCATTGCCTCCAACCATCAACTCTTGAAGAAACTCGTCTGTTTTCTGTATGATCCGAGAAAATATATTGCAAAGGGTTATGATCTGTATGTATCACAAATTTCTTTCCAATCAGGTACCTGTAAAATTTGCGTACACCATATACCACTGCCAAGGCCTCACGTTTCAAGTTTGAGTATTTCCGTTCAGCTGGTTTGAGTAATCTGCTTGAATAATGGATTACCTGTTTCATTTCCACATCATGATAAATAACAGCACCCAGTCCGTCAGAGGATGCATCCGTACTAAGGTATACAAGTTTATCAGGATCATATATCGTGACACTAGCTTTAGCAATTCTGGTTAATACCAACTCCAAGGCTTTTGTATACTCCTCACACCAATGCCATTCCACATCTTTCGATAATAAACCAAAGACTTTGCACAGCAGAGGTGAATAGCTCTTACACATCATGCCATAATATTGCAGCATACCTAGTAGACTCTGCAATTGACTCCTATTTGTTGGTGTGCCAAGAGCTTTGATTTTCGCAATCTTATCTGGGTCAGGTAAAACTTCCCCATTGCTAATAACAAATCCCATGAATTGAATATTCTCACTGCATTTTTGTAATTTCTGAAGATTAACCTTGAACCCATGAGTCCTGAGACGATCAGAAACCATATCATAGATTTCATCATGTTCAGCTACTGATTTGCCACCAATTATGATATCATCTTGGAACACAGCCATTCTGGGTATTCCTGCCAAAACTCTGTTCATAGCCTCCTGAAATATTCTAGGAGCTGCTGAAAGTCCAAATTGTAACTTGGTAAATTGAAAATAACCCAAATGAGTCGAGATACATGTCAGGTACCTTGATTCCTTGTCAAGTTCTATTTGATGATAAGCATCCGAGAGATCAATAACAGAGTAGTATTTGCAGCCAGCAACCTTGGAAAGTAGATCTTCAATACGGGGCGTCGGATACGAGCCCGGATCAATAAACAAACTAGCAGTCTTATGATATCCACTTGTCAGGCGAATATCACCATTCTTCTTATGTGCATTGAGAGAGGAGCTGCCATAATGGGATTCTCCCCAGGTTCTATGATACCTGCTTCCAACCATTTCTTCAACGTCAGTTCAACCTTAAGCATCAGAGAAACAGGTACATTCCTGTGGTGAAAGATTAAGTTCCGCTTATCAACCTGTCGTGTCAAAATGAGACTTGCAACAAAGGTTTTTCCAACTGTGAATACATGATTTGCCTGCATTAACGATAATGAGATACCCAGGGTTTCACATGTTGCACGATTTAAGATAAATTTCTCCATCTCAGTGACAAGAAATGAGCATAAACATCTTGAGTTGCCATACTTTATGTTAAGATTTTTCACTATACCATGAACTGCAACTTTGATACCGCTAACTCCAGATATATAAATAGGAGAGGCGAGAGTTTCATAACACGAACAGTGAGCTTCAGCAAACCATCTTGGAATTAGATTAACAGAACTCCCACTATCAACAAGGAACTGGTTTCTAACCCTTTTGAAAGCCTCAATCTCAATTTCAACATATTTTAAAGGACAAACACATGAGTACAGAGAATTGTTCTTTATTGAAATTTCAGAAAGATTGGTCTCAAGAATAGTCTGCTCGACTTCATTAACCATTGGTTTATTACAGTCCCTAGCATAATGACCTTTTTATTACAATTTCTGCACGTGATATACTTCTTAATACATTCTGGATGATACTCCTACTTTTTACACGTTAGACAGAAGGGGTTCTTTCTTGAATACCTTGTAGTGGACAGGGTATTGACTTCCACACGTTTGGTTGTTTGTAAGACTTCGTTATTAATTTTCTTCTCCAAAGCCTCCACCTTCTTAATGATGTCATCCAACAATACATCTTCATTCATTTCAGATATTCTAGACAAAATCTTATGGTCATCCAAACCCCTCATTATCTGCGTAATGATTTCTTTTTCAGAAAACTTTGCAATCGTAGCAGCCTCTCTCAAAGTTTCAATGTATTTCCGAAATGGATTTCCATTTTGCTTCAAATCATAAAAGGCAGCTCTAGCCGACCAAATAAATGGTGCCGGACAAATATCTTGTCTTATTGCATTAACAAAATCTGGCCACAAAACATTATCCAGATCATCTTCCCCAGGATATATTGCCCTGACTTTCTGTGCAGAAGAAACATCTAAAGCTGCACAGAATTTATCAATCTTCGTTTCATCTTTGAAAATTTTGGCCGCTTTGAAATAACGTGCGACCGTCCAGATGAAATGATCGTAATCTCTATGTGAATCTGGAATATTTAAAGTCTTTTCTATTGCCCATGTCGCCATGATTTAGCAGAAGAATGAGAGAAGACAACCGTCATAATTATATTCATTCAAACAACTGTATCACTATATTCATTCATTGTTTATACTACTTAATCAGGTGTAAGTCTCTTTATGTAAAAAGTTGAAATAACAGAGTTATTTTATCTTTGTTATTATTTATCCTAGACAATTTATTGTTGATGCATTGAAAAGAGGAGAAAATTCTCTTTCGAATCATATACAATGAGCAAAAGTATATTAATTTTAAGAAGGTTCAAAGAATTGGGGATGACGTGAAAAACTGATTATTCCTTATTGGCTAACGAGTTCTCAACGCTGATTGACTTGAATTTTGGGCAGAGAGGTATAAATCAAAACCTCCGTGAAAAATTTAATTTATCTCGAGTCATCATGTGTGAAAATGACTGTATTAGTGAATTCTCAGTCTAAAAGTTGAATCTAGTATTAAGGCTATGAACATGATATGAGTTGAATTTTTCAATAAGACAATGATCCAAAACTCACATCCAAAAGCACGAAAACTTTTTAAAGAAAAACGAAAATATGCTTTGTTGGTGTCTTGAGGTCATATATTTAAATAAAATCATCGACCCCCACAGAACCATCTTAGGTATTAATGACTTTGACGGCATCATATTTATTCAGCCAACATGCAATTGTGTTTTCTTAACCTTTAAGAAGTCATTTCTATTGACAGGAAAATCTGACAAAAACAAAAGTTATATATTCTTTTACAGCTCGAAGAGATAAATAATTTGATATAAATTTCATTCTCAGGAAAATTCTATTGTCAAATTTATCGGTAAAAACCAATTTTTGAGCACTTAATCGGCTTAAATAGACACATGGTAACATTTTATGTATTAATAAAAACTACCATTACCTTTAATAATTATCATAGAAGTTGAACATTGTTGCCATTTGGACATATATGATGAAGGAGTTAAAAAACAAAAAAATCTTCTTCTAAGTTTTACTCAAACATTCTGAAAAAGATGCAAAAATAATTCCATCTTCAAAGGTTTTCTAATGGCATCGAAAGTGCTAATCATTATCTCACTCAAAATATCTTTTTTAATTATCGTGTATTTTGATAAGAGAAGTTTTGAAACTGATAAATCAATATTTATTTTTTCCAACAATTGATATAATTTAAGATGTCCCTATGCAGTAACTGTCTCATTGGTTCTGGTAAGTTGGTACAAGAACCAGAGAGACCCAAACATTTATTTTTAAAAAAGATCTTAAAACTGTCGTCTTTAAATACGTTGAACATTTTTTCTGATATGGTATTTAGATTATAATTATTGAAGACTGACTAAAAAACAGCTTACACCATTTTCCTTATTTAATATATTAAAAATTCACTCGGATTTCTTTATTTTTTATCTCTTAACTAAATTATGTAATAGTGAATTTTTGAAATAAATGAAAAACCTACATTGCTGCCGTCTTGAATCTAGAAATGAAATATGAAAAGTTAAAACGAAACGCATAAAGGCTAGAACCGTGTTTGTGGAGTGTAAAAATACACCTCCATTCATTTGTGTACATTTTTTGTATCTTCACAGTCTTTCAACAAATAAATAAAATATATATTACATACGCCCACCCGTAAGTAATAATGCAGAATATACTTGGTTATTTCTTTACTGGTTTTGTAACACAAAATTCAGATAGTTTAACAGATCTAATCGAAACTGATAAATGATTTCTAAGAGCAGATTCGGGGTTAGCAAACATAGAAATTTGAGTGACATATTCCAAGCATAAAATAATTCCTCAATATTTATTTGGCTTTGTGATACCTCAGAGATCGAGTCAAGGATTCATAAGAAAATAAAAACAAAGGATTATAGACAATAATTTGGAATTACAGTTGTCCCCCAGGTTTGGCATATGGGAAAGGGCAAACCCCACTTTTCCAAGAAAAAAATGTTTTTTTCTTTTGTCCATATACCTTTTAGTAGGTCTATTAGTTACTTAGAAATTTTTTTTCCGAAAAATATCAAGAATTTGAGATTTTCATATCATTTTGTGGGAAATTGAATTCTGATCAGAATGATATAGAGTTTCGGTATCAAATTGTTAATGGTGGCGGTGTAAACTTCACAAGAAAAGCTTTTCATAATTTTCTATTTTATGTTGAATGTACGAATTTGACAAGAATGATAATTACAGGTTAAACGAATTGCTAATTATAATTAGCAGTGTAGTACACATGTTCTTCACATTGTACAACTCACATTGTAGACTAATGTAGAAAATCGATAATGATTTCTTCCTGATTAATCCTATTTTATTTTCTTCATCCTTCCACTAATACAAATTTGAGGACCAGTAACTTTAGTTAGCCATAACTTTCTTATAAACAAAGATAAAAACAAAATCTTTTCAGCAAATAATTCCAGATACAGATTAAGAACTTCTTCAGAATTATTTTGCTGAAAAGATTTTGTTTTTATCTTTGTTTATAAGAAAGTTATGGCTAACTAAAGTTACTGGTCCTCAAATTTGTATTAGTGGAAGGATGAAGAAAATAAAATAGGATTAATCAGGAAGAAATCATTATCGATTTTCTACATTAGTCTACAATGTGAGTTGTACAATGTGAAGAACATGTGTACTACACTGCTAATTATAATTAGCAATTCGTTTAACCTGTAATTATCATTCTTGTCAAATTCGTACATTCAACATAAAATAGAAAATTATGACCTACTAAAAGGTATATGGACAAAAGAAAAAAACATTTTTTTCTTGGAAAAGTGGGGTTTGCCCTTTCCCATATGCCAAACCTGGGGGACAACTGTATATATAAAAGAGATATATTCAAAAAACCATATGCACATTTATCAAAGCATCATCAGGTTTGTCTCAAAACAGAAGTAGACTGGACAGGCATACAGTACAGCAGACCGAGGCTCATAAGGTCCGGCAAGACAAATCAAGTGGTATTGCTTTAAAAATGATTTTTCACTTTTCTTGATACAAATAAATCCGAGAGGTAATTTATGAATGAAATAATTCCGTGAAATGGATGAAGATTGCGAATATTCAATAATTAAGCATTTATGGATTCTGCAACATTTGATGTAAGAAAACCATAAAGACATACAGGAAATGCAAAGTTTGTCCAGTTCTCAGGGGCTAAATCTGAGAAAATAATTTATAGAATGGGGCTAGTTTTAAGATTATTCCCACTTTGGGGCTACTTTTGGAATTAAGCCTTCGATAAAATTTAGAGTTTGGTGCATTCTCTCACCTTGCTCATCAGAAATAGTTCCAAGGGTAACCTGATGAAAGAAATCATAATGATAGAAAATGTAACTTAAGATCCATGAGAGAACCTAGCTCAGAATAAGATTCCAAAAGTTCTTCAACCACTTCATTAGAGTGTATATTATTATTAAAGAGTTCAAATGCTTTTAAATGCTCTCACCTCTCCATCTATGAGAGAGAAACAAAATGCATCATCCTTTATCAAATAATTTATTTTGGGACCAGTAAAAACTCCCTCATCAATATTACCTATGAATAAATAGCTAATTTTTTAATAAAGGAAAGCAAGACTATGAGAGTTTTTAATGACAAGAGCTGGCGCTTTCCTCTGTAGACTGACTGTCAATGAATTCTTATTGAGGACGCTGAGGTAATGCTAACTTTGGAACATCTTGACAGGTTCTTAAATTAGGATGTAACTTTAAAGAGTATTATAAAAAAAGTGGAAATTTATATTTAAATTCTCACCTGTGTAGATGGTCGAGCGTTCCTCCGTATTCTTATAGGACAAAAATAGCAGTCTTTCAAATGATTGAACGGCGGTGCCCAGGCTTTAATTCTGTTCCTATAAGCTCGGCCATTTGGTTTCTTCACAACAACCGACAAATTGATAAAGGAGAAAAATCTCTTCTTGGATTGATTTCTCGTCCAAAGTAATCCGAAATCATTCTTTCCAAGTCAGGATTTATTAGGTACATATTTAGGTTCTTTATATATAGATAAATTCGAATTTTTTAAATATCTTTTCACTCCGGTTGAAAATAGTAAGACTGTTGATTTCACCTATTCATATATCGCAGTCTAAACATTTTTGAGAAATAACGAACTTTCTGAAGAGCAAAATAATTTTTATTATGAATAGGTAATTCACGTTGTTTATCAAAAACGTCCGAGTATGCTCTTAAATTCATTATTTGGAGATTCATAAGAAAGTGATATACTAAACGCCATATACGCATTTCTTAAAGCATCATCAGTGTTATTGCTTTAAAATTGATAAAAGTTAAAAATTCATTCAAGTTAATAATTAATGAAAGAAATAGTAAAAGATGAATAAAATTAGAATATTATCCTAGCTGAAAAAACACCAAAACTCTCCAATAAATAGCATCAGTGAAGAGAAAAATGAAAAAGCTCACACAGGCTTAGGTAGTTGAAGGTTATAAGAATAGTTTTTTCGAGCACATAGATTGGGTTAATAAAGAATTTCTCTTTAACCCATACATCTATACTGTCGTCACCTGGATTTTTTTATAAAATGGAAAAATTCGAAACTAAGCAGCATGTTTCTCTTGTTTGATATGCCTAGTTACTGCAGAATTTATAAATTAGTAGAGTCTTCTCTTCCGGCTTGAGTAAATCTTTATGAATCAAACTGAACAATCTCTTCGTTTAAAATAAAATTTTCAATTGTATGTTATTGTAATGTCGAATGATGTGTTTGTTCTTCTTCTTCTTCGTATGTTATTACTAAAACCGTTGCCTTTGAAGTTGAGCCTCATGAAAATTTTTCTCAATTTTTGCTTTGAAATCTTTATCCCTATTATCTGAAATATTAATGAATTTAAAATGTTAACAAAAAAATTCTATTTTCAACGAGATATGTACACTCTGCCAGTTCTCGTCAGTCTCAATTCCTGGTTTAATATTAAATAAAAATGAAATCAGAAGAAGACTGGACGAAAACGGATCAATTAAATAAGATAGAAGAGAGCAGATTTTGTGAAACTAGCATATGACTCAAAAGAGAGTAATAAATTGAAGGAGGGAACATAAGATAGGTTTGATGAGCATCTAAAAGAGTTTTAGAAAAAATCCGTGCATGAATCCGTCTGAATGTACATTGTATTCTTCTTGAGTAATAATTGGCCTCTGGATTCCAAATTGCCGATCCATGTTCAATAACTGGTCTTGCATAGACCTTATATAAGAACAACTTTATTTTGTCTGTTTTTATTGTCCGATTTATCATCATGCATCTGGGTTTGAACTTCTTCAGGGCATCTTTCATCTGTTCTTCAAAGTCGAACGAAGAGTTGTATTTTAGACCAAGGTCCTTGACATTGAAGTTCTGAGCAATGTTTTTATCACCTAATCTAATAGAGAAAGAGGTAATCTGTTGTTCAATTCAAGCTCTCGATTTACTTCTTGTTTGAAAATCGAACACGATCTTGAAATTATCTGCGTATTTGAAGATCTTAGCATTAGGACTACGTATTCTGGAAAAGACAATATTGAACAGGAGAGGACCAACCCTAGAGCTTTTTTGGACTCCGGATGTAATCAACTCTAGTTCAGAATTAATAATATTTGAGGAGACGAACTGTCTCCTGTTATAAAGATATATAGAGAGATATTTAAGAAGTTTAGAGCAGACACCTAGACTATGACATGTATCTAGGATTAAATCGAGAAACACTTTATCAAAGGCTTTGGTAAGGTCAACATAAACAACTAGAATTTTTCGCTTTCTCTTTCGAAGATCATTCAGGTACGAGAGATAAGAGAAGAGGTTAGTTTCAAAAGAGCGATCTTTACAAAATGCATGTTGATCAAGATCAGTTACCGAGATTACAATCAGATCTCTGAGTCGATTGAAGAGGAAAGAATCTATTATTCGCATAAATGTGCATTGAAGAGAAATAGGTCTGAATTCTTGTGAGTTTGGTTTAGGAAATGTTATGACTTTAGAGATCAAAAGGTAACTAGGTATGAACGATTCAGTGAAACTTTGAGCAAAAAAATTATATAAACTCAGGAAACTTCCATGAGTGTTCAGAAGAATATTTATACTGATGTCATAGAAATCTTTGCGATTTTTAAAGCGAAGTTTCGATAGTAGAAGACGAAAATCTCGATAGGAAATAAAATCCTCGTTTAGTTCGTTCTGACAGCTCATAGTATGGATAAGAGAATCGATAGAAAAACTCAAAAACAGTTGAAATTACTCTTGTTTTGAAGATAAGAGGGACAAAGATAAGATAAGCATTCACCACACATTTCTCTTTTTTGGAGAATTTGAAGTATCTATTAAGTTCCTGATAGCCAAGTCTTGGCTTCCCTCTTATTTTTTCTTGAAGAGCATTCTCGATTCTATCATACTCATGAGTAATAAGAAGATCAATTTCATTCTGAGTTTGCATAATAAGTTCATGGTTACGCAGAAGAGAGCAGCAACTCTTAAGTTTATTTTTCAAACGATTATTTAGGCGTGAGATAATCTCATTATTATTTCTTTTTCTTCTTTTAGTCGTTGCAAGAGCATAAGCTGCTCTCTGGTTCAAGTTCAGATTATATTAGGAATGCAAATTTCAGAGTAGACACCAAAATGATCCTTTTGCGGAAATATGTTTTGATTTTCAAAGAAGAATTCATCGTACTCACGTCCAATCAGAACGCAATCAAGAATATTTCTTTCCCTTGTAGGCTCAGTAACAATTTGCTTGAGAATTTTGAAGTTAAAGCGAGTGATAGAGATTCCTTAAAGTACATAAGATTTATAACCGCAAATAAACGTGCTGTTTTCGTCATGAAAGTCAGAGAGCCAGGTCTCAGTGAAACAATAAATATCATATCTGGTATGATAAATGAACGATCGTACTTTTAAGAAACAAGAAACTTTTGTAAGAAAATTGAGATTTTAAAGAAATTGTTTTGCTGCAACTTTTGATCAATAATTGTGGAAGACAAAGTTCTTTGATTGGAATTAAGAGAAGAATTTAGGTCAAAGTCGTTAGTTACAGCATTTAGTAGGGGCATAGCAATGAAATTTAAGTTTAAATTTTCATTGAAACTGATGTCTCAAAAGAATAAGATGAAAACTTTTATGCCTGAAAAAAGACATCGTCTTTTCACTGATGGATCTATTTCTGACAACTCTCATCCAAGAAACTGTCGAAGGATTGCTAGAATTAACAGAGGAACTCAGTTACCAGGTAAACATTCTCAAACAGACTAATGCCCGCATCATGGACGAAAATACCTCTATGAAAAATGAAATTTATCAACTCAAGCAGCAAATGAACATTTGTGAGTCATTTTATAGTTTTCCATACGCTAATAAGAAAGAGATCTCGAAATATTCTCTCAATGATCTTAAAATAGTTGATCAAAAGATTAACTCTATGGTTAATGAAATTAATCAACGCACTGAAAAATTCAAAAACATCATTATTTACAATCTGCCTGAATCAGAAAATGATATACCTACTGTTCATGATTACCTAGATAAACATGATAGTAAAATTGAAAATATCATTAAAATTACTCGAATCGGTAAAAAAAACTCCAGGTAAATGCCGACCGATTAAAATACTGACCAGTTCCAAAATTCATAGATATTTTTTTATTCAAAACAAAAAATCTTTTCATAAGCTTAGAATAAGAACATCTAGGGACAAAACCATCTTGCAGCAAACAATTGCAACCTCAGAATATATTGCCAAAAGAAATAGTTTAATTCAAAATAATGATTTCAACACAAATCAGCCTCATACTAATGAGTCTAGATTAATGAATACTAATCATAATCACAATTCTCTATCTCAACCAACTAATTCTGTCAACTATCTCATTTTAAACCCACCGCTCAATATCAATGCGAGTTCACGCAACTAGTATTAGTACCATAAATAATAATCCTTCTTTTTTATCTAAATCTACTACTATCACTTTCTTTTTACAAAATATAAGATCTTTACTTTCTGTATTTTTTCTCTTAAAAAGTTTTATTCTTAATAAACAATATGATCTTTACTGTTTCACTGAGACATGGCTACATGCATCTCATTCTGACTATTGTCTTCATTTAGAAGGCTATAAATTTATTAGATCTGATAGAATTGGTGATGAACATAGTGGAGTTTTATTATTTTTTAAAGACACTTTCAACCTTACATCATCTAATACCTCTTCATTTAACAAAAATGAGCTCTTAAACTGTGTTATTAAACTGTCCGACACGAAAACAATAAATATAGTCCTAGTTTATAGAAGACCTAACAACACTACCACTGATGACTCTATCCTAATGAGTCATATTGATGATATAATTGATAGATATATGGAGACTGAACTCATCATACTTGGTGATCTCAATCTTCCACATGAAGACTGGATTCATCCCAAGACTCATTTAGGATCATATTTATTTAATTTAGGATTAAACCAAATAATCAATATCCCCACTAGACAAAACAACATACTTGATTGCATACTAATTGAAAAAAATACCTTATTTGAATTTGATGTTCAAAATATTTTCCCAAGTAAAGATCACTTAGGAGTTTTTGCCAAATTAACCTTTTCTAATGTCGAAATCTTTAAACATAAAACTGATACCAACAAATACTTCGAGTTTACAGATTTTAACATGATAAAAGCTGTCTCGAATATTAATGAAAACCTACTAAATGCTAGTAATTTTCTTGAACAATATACCAGAATTTACTCGTTGTCTACAATTAAAAAAGAAAGAGTTAATCTTGATAACTTAGTTCACAAGAAACACATCACTCTTAAAAATAAGCTCATTAAATGCCTGTCTATGTCTCGATCTATTGAAATGATAGAGAATACACACAATCAGATCAAGGAACTCTACAATCTTGAATATGATAGAATTGAAAAGAAACTTAGAGACCATTTAAAGACTAGACCCAAACAAGGGCATTTCTATCTAAATAAATATTTTAAATTCTCAAATAAGAAAAATGTGGAGAATAATAACAAAACTAATATGACATGTGAAGCCTTACAAAATATATTCATGTCAACTTTCAACAATACTTTTCCTATAAACACCCAAGCATTTACCCACTGTGATTCTTGCTCTGCTTATCTTAATAATACCTTTATGAGTTTTTTGTGAGTTTAACAAATTATTAAAAAAACTCAAAAATGAAAACACTAATAAAATCTATATTCACAAAATTATAGAGATCTGTCATCACCCCGGAGTATGTTCACATCTCCTAGAAATGCTTAAAATATATCTAACGAAACGCAAGCAATATGTGTCCTTCGAAAACAGAGATTCATTACCTCAATTAATTACATCTGGTGTCCCACAAGGCTCCAGAGTAGGTCCTCTATTATTTAATATTGTCTTCTCTCAAATAAATGTCACTGGAGCTAAGATCTTCAAATATGCTGATGATATGAAGATTATCTATAGCTTTGATGATTCTATTGATGTTGAATTCATTAACACATCTCTAAAAAATCTTTCAAATGATTTAAAAGCCTTCGGGCTTAGCATCAATGAAAGTAAAACTTTCTACACAACACCTTTTACTACGATCCCATTAAAAGAAAATATACTTGTAAATGAAAAAAAATCGATCCTAAATTTATATTTCGTGATTTGGGAGTTAAATATAATAATTTTTTGACATTACAGATCATTATAAAGATATTCATAGATCCTTCATATCGAGATGTATGCAAATTCAGAAATGCATAAAAAACGACTTCATGAAAGTTTTTCTCTTCAAAATGATGGCACGATCTGTTGTTGAATTTTGTGCAGGATGCTGGAATCCTGAAAAACCTGAATGGTCTATGAAGCTTCAGAAAGTTGCCAAAATTTTCCGATGTAAACTCTCTGAGCCATACAGGAAAAAACTCAGTCTACCATCTGAATCAATTATGGTTCGAGGAGACATCAAAAGCCTTCTTCTCATCAAGAAGTGCATTACTCCTCAAAGTCTTCCTGGACTCCGTGATCGATACAGAGTACAAGGAGAAATCAAAAATCTAGCAATCTTCACGAGAAGCAAAATATTATCTGAAAAGTTACCAAATATCATAAAAATTATGAGTTTATTTGAATTCAAAAGAGAAATTAACTCGAAATTCATTAACTAGAACCAAAAACATTTTTACTTATTTCCTTAACTATGAAAGATGTATATATATCTAGAAGTAATGAGTTAAACAAGTATACTAAATCACAATTTTAACTATTTCTCATGAAATTCTGACGCTTTACTAACTTAATCATATACTATATTTATCTAGATCACTTAAAGCCTGTCAACCCTATTGCTGGCGCATATAATACCAAGGATAATTTTTATTCAATATTTTTATATTTACAAGAAATAGTATCATTTTTCTGGAATTAGTTCTAAAACTCAATATATTTTACAAGAATCTAAAAACAAATTTCCTTAAATAAGAATACTTTGTCCATTCATCAATGTGATTAAACCATTGAGAATTCAGAAATGAGAAATGCTGGCGTAGAAAAAGCTTAGTAAAGTCTAAAAGAATCATCAAGCTAATAAAAAGGACACCATTCGGAAGAAAATTTAATTTTACAATAGAATGACTTTTAAAATTTGAAATTTTGTTAAATACACGCGTCAAATAAGAAGAAAAACACTCGAAAAATATCTATGTTTTGAAGGTTTTTTCAATTTTTTATAACTTTTCGCAAGGGCACTGAATCCGCGTAATCCATTAATTAACCCGGAATTTTTCGCTCTTTCTAACGGAGATAATATCAATCTCGGATTTCTATGTTTTCATACCAAAAATATCATTGAGGTTCTTTGAGCTTCTTAAAATTAGCATTTTTTTCATTTTTTGGCCATAGCGGTCAGAATATTAACACTAGCGAAATTCTGAAAGCAGATCTAGAATCAGCACAAAATTTTAATCTGGTTCGTACGTAAAAATGGCTAGAATAACAAAGAAAAATATAAATTTTGGTTTATTCTCTAGTATATTTAATTCTATCCAGTAAATCATATTTAAACGCACCGATGAGAGAAAATCTGGTACTGTCTTCAATAAATATAAAATAACAATTATTATTGAAAATTATTTTCAATACAGTTGATTACACACATGATGGCTCATTGGATGAATATTTTTCCTACCAAAATTATATTTATACCTCTCTGCTCCTCTACAGGTGATCAATGAAAAAACAAACAACCAATAGAATCTGAGTATTTTCCTAATCGATTTTTCCTCCACTTTTCATAAACTATAAGACTAAACTATGTGAGATCGAATTTTCATTCATTAAAATCAAATTTACCATAAATATTTTCTTTCTCAATTTTTTGACCAAGTATTTCCGATACTTGATTCGATCTTTAGATTTTTGAACCATTCGTTTTGTGGTGTTTTATAAAGTTTAATATTCATTTCTCGATTGATTAAAATCAAATATCCTTCATCTAAATTTTACACGAATTTACCCATCTGAACCAATTTATAATTTTTTAGGGAAATACTGCCGAGCTTCTTCTAAGATATTTTCAGTTTCAAATGAAAGACTCATTTGGAGGATTTGGAAGTCAAGTGGATATTTAGTAATAAAGCTTATATTTCACCGGATCCCGTCAGACTATTACACCGGCTAGATATATATGTTGTGCCTAAAGTGTAACGAATGATGAAAGTGTAATTAATTTCGATGCCTTCATGTTCACCACTGAAATGTATATGGCCGAGAAAGGTGTGACTACAGATAAGGCGAAGCTGACGAAGTTTGTTACGCATTGTGACTCAAAATCAATGGCCTTCATATTGAGAATCTTTAAGACGTCACAAGAACTTCTAGCAAAGAAATGGAGTGATTTCAAAGGATGCATTCGTAATTTCATCAAACCGAAAGGCTTTTTAAGGGCGGCTAGAATTGAATTTCAAGATATTAAGCAAAATGGCCTACCCCTAGAAGAATACTTTGTGAAGCTATGAAAGGCTGCTGCTGAGGACGAGCTACCAGAGCTGGGTATCGAGAACCAGCTCATATATGGTCTTGACAGAGGTAAAATCAGAACCAAACTCTCTATGGAGGAAAAGTCAATAACATTGAATCAGTTGGAGGTGATGGCGTTGGCTCATGAGAAACTGCTCAAGAATGAACAGGAACTGGCGGGCAAGGATGATGTGGTAGTGAGCAATGCAACTGGCAAACAACCCTACTGCAGGATTCACAAGGTATATGAGTATCACCCGATATGCAGGAAGAAGTCGGTAAAATGCTTTAAATGCCAAAGGATGGGCCACTATCAGAATGAGTGTACAGCGCGTGATGTCAACGTCAACAGTATTGAAGAACAACCCATTGTGAATTCAATAAAGTTTAATGCACTCTATTCTCCTTTGTGTTCGCTTAAATACATAACTCTTGAGATAGCCGGGCATTCTGTCAGATTTCTTGCTGATGGAGGAAGTGAGGTGAATGTGATTAGTGCGGACATGGTGTGGCAAAAGAGACTGAAGCTACTCTCAGGTGGTGAGCTAAAGCGACTGACGACATTTGTGGGAGGCAGTTGTGCGGTGGAAGGAGTTGTACTGGACCTCAAGGTTGGATACAAAGGACGTAAGCTGGTAGTATCATTTGCGGTTGTGAGAACAAACAGAAACATAATCAACAGGGAGACCTGTCAAAGGTTGGATTTAGATTACGCTGTTAACACAGTCGCATTTGATAACAATGAATTCACAGCCAAGATTCAGTTGAAAAAGCCTATTGATGACAGCAAGTTGGTCTTCCACCACCGACCGGTACCTGTGGCTCTACAAGAAAAGGTTGGAGAGATTTTGACCAAAGGCATACTGAAAAAGATTGAAAATACCGTAATGGCTGCACCGCTATCAATTGCCCACAAAAAGAACGGCGATATCAGACTCACCAGTGGGTACAACAAGACGGCCAACAGATTTATTGATCCTGAAGGGTACCCCACGCCAAGACTGGAAGAGCTGCTAACAAAGGTGGCGAATTGTAAACTGTTCTCGGTTGTGGACCTTTCGGACGCTTACCATCAGATAAAGCTTCATGAGGACTCACAATATCTAACCTGCATCTCAACCCATAAGGGCTACTACGTCTTCACCAGATTGCAGTTTGGACTGTCGGCAGCCCCCAGCATTTTTCAAGAAGCAATGACGAGGATGCTTGGTGATATTCCTAGAGTTGCGGTGTTTCAAGATGACATTCTCATTGATGGTATGGATGCTGAAGGACATGATGAAACGTTTAATAAGGTTATGGCTAGACTCAAGGAGAGAAATTTCACGGTGAATCAACCAAAGCTGCATTACAAGAAGGGACAGATAAGTTTCATGAGGTTCAATGAAAGCGGACTTCAACCTGACCCGAGTCGTGTAGAGAAACTGCAGAGTATAGCGTATCCTAAGTGCAAGCCGGAGTTGCAAAGTCTACTAGGAGCATTTCAGCACTATGGAATTTGTTGTGAAAAGTACTCTGAGAAGTTGGTGGACATATTCAAGCTGCTTAGAAAAGACGTGCAATGGGAGTGGACGGCCAGGCACCGCAGTACCACCAAAGCCATCCTAACAGACATAGCCAGGCCTTTACGAAGATGTAAAGAAGTATATCCAGGGCTGTATGACGTGTCTGAGGAACAGAAGGCATAAAGTGAATTCGAACCTAAGCCATTGGAAGGAGGTTGAAAGACCTATGCAGAGGGTACATGTTGATGTGGCGTTTGTTGGAGGTAAACATTGGCTAGTTTACATTGACGCATTCTCGAAGTTCTGTTCCGTCCAGAGGTAATAGAAACAATAGTCCTGACACAAGAGGTTTGACACCCAGTCATGCAATCTTCACCTACAGACCTAGAATGAAGAGGGAGTCCAAAATACTGCATGAGAGTGAACGCAAGTGTGCATTAGTGTTCGAAGAACGTAAGGGTTGGTCTGAGCCGAGAGAAGTAACAAGAGTATCGGACAGCACAGTGAGAGATGATCGTGGCAGACTGGTACATGTAGCAGATGTGATGGAAACCCAACAGGCCATGACATCAATGGAATCGCATGATAGTGAACCGGTTCCGGTGGATAGTGCAGATGAAGTGACGGATCCTGTTCAAGCAGAACAAGTGGCAAATGTTGACCCACCCCGACAACAAGTTCGAGCCAGCTCACGGGTGAGGAAAAAGACAAACCGGCTCCTCGAGACAATTCAGGGGAGAAGATGATAAATAGTTTAACTCTATTTACAATTTATAATTGTACACAAATGAACAAAGTACTTTTAAGATTGTATATTATGCTATTGTTTTAAAATGTAATATAAATCAGATTTTGAATTTGCAAATTGGTTTTATGTTCTTGATCTCAAGTTATCAAACTTTTTTATTCAAAACAAAAACTCATTCCAAAAGCTCAAAATAAGAACCTCTAGAGATAAAACTATCCTTCAGCAAACAATAGCTACCTCTGAATATATTGCTAAAAAGAATAGTTTAAATCAAAATAAAGATTTCAATTTATATCCACCTCACAATGCTGAATCTCAGACAATAAGTCATAATAATAATATTCTACCTCGATCAAGAAACTCTGTCATTTCTTCTAGTCAAAACCCAGCCCCAGAAATCACTGCGAGTACAAGCAACTAGAACTGGAACTATAAATAATACTCCCTCTTTCTTGTTATCTAAAATTACTACTATTTCTCTTTTTCTACAAAATATAATATCCTTATTTTCTGTCTATTTTCTTCTATAAGCCTTTATATTAAACACTCAATATGATTTATACTGTTTTACTGAGACATGGCCGATAATAGTCTTTACTTTGATGTTTTTATAAGATCTGACAGAGTCATCCCAAGACTCATTTAGGATCATATTTATTTAATTTAGGATTATCCCAAATAATCAATATACCCACTAGACAAAACAACATCCTTGATTGTATATTAATTGAAGCAAATAAGATCTTATTTGAATTTGATATTCAAAATATTTCCCCAAGTAAAGATCACTTAGGATTTTTTGCCAAACTAACTTTTTCTGATGTCGAGATACGTACAAATACTTTGAATTTACTGATTTTAACATATTAAAAGCTGTCACGAATATTAATGAAAATCTACTTAATGTTAATAATTTTCTTGAGCAATATTCAAGAATATACTCACTATCTACAATTGAGAAAGAAAGAGTTAATCTTGATAGCTTACAAGAAAAACATCTCTTTCAAAAATAAACTCAATAAATGCTTATCAATGTCTTGATCTGTTGAGATGATAGAAAATTCACAAAGACAGATCAAGAACCTTTACAATCTTGAATACAATAGAATTGAAAAAAAATTAAGAGACCATATTAGGATAAAACCCAAACAAGGATATTTAAATAAATATTTTAAATTCTCTCATAAAAAAATGATACCCACAATAACAAAAATAATATGACATGTGAAGCCTTACAAAATATCTTCATGTCAACTTTCAACAATTCTGCTCCAATAAACACCAAAGCATTCATCATTTGTGATTCGTGCTCTAATTATCATAATAATGCCTTTATGATTTTTTTGTGAGTTTAACAAATTATTAAGAAAACTCAAAAACAAAAACACTAAAGATTCTTATAAGATTAGTGTCAATATACTTAGTAGTCACGTAAATTTTATTGATAGTTTTTATAAAAATTTTTATTTTTTAATAATATTATTCCTGATTATATGTTACTCGCTAAAGTTATCCCTATTCCTGAACCCAATAGTAATGACTTTAGACCAATAACTTTAAAAAACACCCCCATGAAAATTATTGACTCAATTCTTTTCATCAATATTCTTGGGATAATTGACATAGAAAAAATAGATCCTGATCAACATGGATCTGTAAAGGCAAATCCTGTCAGACCAATATTTTTAATTTCTTGAGTTATGTGTCGTTTCTTAACAAGGATAAAAAGAAATCTATCGTAATTTATATTGACTTGTCTAAAGCCTTTGACAAACTATATTCACAAAATTATAGAGATCTGTCATCACCCCGGAGTATGTTCACATCTCCTAGAAATGCTTAAAATATATCTAACGAAACGCAAGCAATATGTGTCCTTCGAAAACAGAGATTCATTACCTCAATTAATTACATCTGGTGTCCCACAAGGCTCCAGAGTAGGTCCTCTATTATTTAATATTGTCTTCTCTCAAATAAATGTCACTGGAGCTAAGATCTTCAAATATGCTGATGATATGAAGATTATCTATAGCTTTGATGATTCTATTGATGTTGAATTCATTAACACATCTCTAAAAAATCTTTCAAATGATTTAAAAGCCTTCGGGCTTAGCATCAATGAAAGTAAAACTTTCTACACAACACCTTTTACTACGATCCCATTAAAAGAAAATATACTTGTAAATGAAAAAAAATCGATCCTAAATTTATATTTCGTGATTTGGGAGTTAAATATAATAATTTTTTGACATTACAGATCATTATAAAGATATTCATAGATCCTTCATATCGAGATGTATGCAAATTCAGAAATGCATAAAAAACGACTTCATGAAAGTTTTTCTCTTCAAAATGATGGCACGATCTGTTGTTGAATTTTGTGCAGGATGCTGGAATCCTGAAAAACCTGAATGGTCTATGAAGCTTCAGAAAGTTGCCAAAATTTTCCGATGTAAACTCTCTGAGCCATACAGGAAAAAACTCAGTCTACCATCTGAATCAATTATGGTTCGAGGAGACATCAAAAGCCTTCTTCTCATCAAGAAGTGCATTACTCCTCAAAGTCTTCCTGGACTCCGTGATCGATACAGAGTACAAGGAGAAATCAAAAATCTAGCAATCTTCACGAGAAGCAAAATATTATCTGAAAAGTTACCAAATATCATAAAAATTATGAGTTTATTTGAATTCAAAAGAGAAATTAACTCGAAATTCATTAACTAGAACCAAAAACATTTTTACTTATTTCCTTAACTATGAAAGATGTATATATATCTAGAAGTAATGAGTTAAACAAGTATACTAAATCACAATTTTAACTATTTCTCATGAAATTCTGACGCTTTACTAACTTAATCATATACTATATTTATCTAGATCACTTAAAGCCTGTTAACTCATATATGAAAATATGTCTCCTTTTTAGATAAAAAAATAAAATCTCAAGTCTAAGCTCACCTGTTGGATCTAATTCATCACAGCAGGAAGTGTAATCAATAATGATCATTGTTCACATAATTACTCTTTTCCATTTCAACAAAAGATTTTAACGAATAAATATTGTATTCTAAGCTAAAAAATAGCTAGAAACTGTATCCCTGCTAGAACTTGGTCCTTTTAAAAAATTTAATATGAATGAATAGTGCTCAACTGGTTGAAAAAAATGACTTGAAGATAGTAGAATACTCTATAATGAGATTATAATCATCTGAATATGCAACATTGGTGACAGAAGCTTTTCTTTTTTTGGATAATAATGGAAAGATCTTGAATTCCGAAGAAATTAGAAAAAGAACCTTAATTTCTCAAAGTAATAATTCTGTTGTGATTGAAAAATACTTGAAGAATCAATACTGATAACTATATAGATATTTTTCATAGATAAGATTTAGATTATAACAGATTTACAACAAACTGTTTTAATTATTACTGTACACACATGAAAATATTTTTCTTCTTTTTTCTATTTTCCTTTAACTTATTATTATTATTTTTGTACATGATAACTTTTTTATATGAAAATGATGAATGTAAAGCAGAACTTATGAATTGTTCAATAAATTTCATTTCATTTATAAGAGCTTTTGATTCTTATTATACTTATTAGGTGGAATATGGAAGTGTCAAAAATTACATGATTTTTACTTGCTTAGGATGTGATCAAATCAAGGTTTACATGATTAGTTAATCTAAATATCTTATATTTATAGAGTAATAAAACCATATATATAAAAGTAAAGTTATGATTTAACAAATTTAACAACACCACTAGTAACTTGGAAGAAATACACCCTGGAGTCCCTCAAGGTTCCACGATTGGTCCTCTTCTCTTTAATCTTTGCTTCGCTGATATTCAGCTTCCAGAGGGTATAGAGGGTGCCCTCTTTAAATACGCAGACGACTTAAAGTTCGTTTTCAAGGTGACAAACTCCCTTGACATTATTAAAATAAACCATAATTTCTCTCTTCTTAAAGATTCACTCGAGGCCATGGGGCTCTATATTAATAGAGATAAATGCAAAATAATGCTCCCAGCTGGTCTCCCTGCAACCCTCCTTGAATCGCTTCTACTTCCTGGAGAAATTGTCTCCTTCACTTCAGATCTAGGTTTCGGTTTAAATTCAAAATTATAAATTAATCCTCTTTCAAATATCCCTAAAATAAAATCTATGATTTTCGCAATCTTTAAATTTGCTAAAACCCCTAATTTAAGAATTAAAGCGTTTAAATCATTGGTACTATCCCATTTCGACTACATCACACCATTGCTTATTAATTTAACCAAAGACCAAGCAAGAGTAATCGAGAGAATCAAAAGTGATTTTCTATATGCAATTTTCCCTGACTTAAAATCTTACAATGCCCGCATCTCATCGTCGGGTCTTAATCCATTATGGGTCCGCAGATATGCCTTTAATGTTAAACAATTCACCGAGCATTCGATTAAAATAGAACAATCCTATAACCTGAGAAATGCATCGTTTAAAAATAATTATCTTCTTGCCTTTTTACAACTATCTAAATTTAAAATATGACTTATCAAATTGCACAAATCTATATTCAATCAAATGCATCATGACCCACATAAAATCTAAAATTGACTATACCAAAACACTCTTATATCCAGATCTTCATTCTTGAGTTGCCACCAGAATAATTTTCGATTTAAATTTTCAGATTCAATTTATTACACTAATTTAAAAAGACTCCAAGATTTTAATTATTCATTATTTTATTTACAGACTATAACGAGATTCACAATGTATTTAAACTTCATTTATCTTTGTACATATTTTATATTGAATTTCACTTTAAATACAGAACTTATTTCTAACAAAAAAAATGATATTCCATGAGATGATGAATATGATAGCAGGACTTTAATTTTTGATACAACTGTAGTATATTTATTTACCTCTACTAGAAAAGTTATGTTAGGTAACAACTTCATCTAGGTATCATTCGATAGAGAATTTTTCTATTAATCGAATGGTCTTGAAAAATATATTATGTAATATAAGTCGTGAATCATATATATTAGAAGCGCCTCACATATTAATTCGACCAAGTAGTTATTTATAAAGTTTTTTGTTAGCAAGAATATTGAGAGATAAAATGATCATGTCAATCATAAAAAGAAACGGTCAACTTCGATTGCTTATTTGAATAGTCAATGAATACTCATTGTACATGATTTTAATGTTATTAAAAACCACACACTGATCAAATTAGTGATAAAATCAAAAGTCAGGGGATGAGACCCTATGTTAAACGTGTGAGCCTTCTTTATAGAATATTGGCTTTTTGTGTGAAATGATGAGACCCCGCCCCCTAAAATAGCATGTAATAACACAAAATAGATGATTATAATCATAGACCCAATTTATTATACAGATTGTTTCTAACACATTTTGTTCGGTGATAATTAATGCAAGAGGAAGAGTGAAAAAGAGGGGGAGGGGAATTATTATTCGAAAATGAGGATTCTTCTAACTAAATGTTCATAAAAGCAAAATTTATTTGAGAGATTCCAAGAATTTGTTACAAATAATAGAATCTCTACAGTGAAATACCGTACAAACTGCGCATTCTCTGTAGCCTTTATGATCTAGTTTCCATGGACATAAAGTACATCGTTGACTTCTTTTGGTCGATCGAATTTTGTATCACTCACATAGGAATCATCCAAATTTCTCTTTTTCCCAGGAATTGGGGAAAAAATTGTCATAATAGATCCACATAGATCTTTTAGGAAATTTCTTCGAGAACTTTTATGGTTTTTCTTATAAAATGGAAACTTTATGCAATAAAGTACGTAAGCGTTATAGGCCTCAATATCTAGCATATTCCAGAATAGTGCCAATGGCCAACGCCTAGTGGCTCTTTTTGATGAATAATTAGATATTACTTGATCCAATGTATCAACTCCCCCTTTGGTAGAATTATAGTACTGGATTATCTCAGGTTTTGTCTCATCATCACTGACTCGAGGATGTAAGGAGGATAAAAGGCTTATTCTTCTTCTTCCAGAATACAAGCTTATGCCAATCCAGCTACGAAGCTCTATTCTATTTGTGAGTATTCTTTGATTCCATGTAATCCATGTGAATATTAGTATACTTTACAATTTCTTCCAAGAGTTCATCGGATATAAAATGGTTGAAAAAAACAGAAGGATCTATCAAATTCTTTGTAGCCCTCTTTAGACCAGAATTGAAATTACAAATATTTCTTGCTGGCGTTCTTGTAAAATTATGATTGAGGGAATAGTTGAAAGATCCACACATTGACGTCATCGCAGGAATATTATCATTCTCCTATATTTCGTCATCTGATGATTGAAAGTCACTTATGATCAAATCTTCTTCTGAACTAACGTCTAAGGAATCGGATGAGCTATATATTTCATGAAAAGAAAATTCTTTCAGACGAGAATACGTCTTGCTCTTGCATATCGGTGTGAAATTATGAATCTAAGATAGGTTTTACCAAAAATAAAAGCCATATGAGACTTATTTATTTAGAAATAAGGATGGGTTATTTTTAACCCATAGTAACCATGATTGCGATAAAAAATTGAACGTCTATTTACCTAGATACAAGAAGTTGTTGAATAAAATAAATAAACGTAATGTAAACTTCAAATGTTACTAAAGGAATACATAAGCCATATAAAACGAAACGTATATTTTTCAAAAATTTTATTCAAAGTTTGAATGAGATATAAACAACCTATGTTTCGGTTCTAGGGTTAAGGTCAAAAATTGAAAATCAAAAGATGTGGTAGAAAATGGATTTAATCCCCTTTTTCAAATCTTAATTTGATGAATTCTATGTTTATGGGATTATAAAACTAAAAAATCTCCATAAGACATGTTTTTATTCATCAGGAAACTATTTTCACTGATATCCAATTGATCTTTCTCAAGTTTTCTTTCAATAAAATCAGTTTTTGTAATCAGTCCCATTACTTATCGCACAACCTAATAAAACCTGTTCAAAAATCTAAAGATCCAATCAAGTATCGGAAATACTTGGTTAAAAAAATGAGAAAGAAAATATTTATGATAAATTTGATTTTAATGAATGAATAAAATTCATTTTACATAAAAAATCGTTCCCACATAGTTTAGCATTAGAGTTGGTGAGTATTCTTCTAATTAAACATAAATGTTCGATTTTAGCTTGATATTACATTGGAATTCATTATTCAAGATTTCCAGATAGAAAATAAATGAAATTATTCATCAATATAAATAATCTGATGAATCTTGTGATAAATCCAAAATTTCACAGGACAAATAGCATACTTAAAAAATTTGCTGTAACTAAAACTTGGCTTAAAATTGACGATACATTTGATGAATTAATAATACTCATGTTAACTGTAAATACTTCTTGCATATCTTAATATATAAAATGCCAGAGAAAAATATTCATCCACTGAGCCATCATGTGTGTAATTAACAGTATTTCAAACATTTATATTAATGATTTCATTAAACGATTCAGAATATATTTTTAATGTGTACTCGTATAATGATTTTCACAAAAATCTCTAATTTTTTATCAATTATTAAATTTCTATGATCTGTCAAAAATGCAGGGTCTATCAAAAAATAGCGGCAAAAATTTTTGTTTCTACATAAGTGTAAAATGGGGCTAGGATCAAAATACAAAAATAACAACAAACAAGAATGATTCCATATTTTCATCACAATGAGAAATGTCGCATTTTTCCCATTGGGTCTACTCCATATTTGGAAAAGTAGAAAAAGGATTTATTAACACCAAATGTACATTTCTCAAAGGTTCATCAGTAGTGTCTCTTTGATAATGATAAAAGTTAAAAGATGAATGAAAATAATAATTTACAAATTATGAAAGAAATAGTGAGAGTTGACGAAAAATAGAAAAAATGTAAGCTGAAAAAACACCAAAACTCTCCAATAAATAGCAACAGTGGAGAGAAAAGTGAAAAAGCGTACATAGGCCAAGGTAGTTGAAAGTTATAGGAATAATTCTTTTGAACACATAAGTCTGGCTTAAGAAAGACACAGCAGTGACCAGGCATCTAAGACAGGAAGGGCATGAAGCTTGAATCTCAAACTTTTCTATTTTATACAAAAACCCGAGTGATGACAGTACAGACGTTTGGGTGAATGAGAAATTCTTCATGAATTTATATAAACCATACTTATGTGTTCAAAGGAATTATTCCTATAACTTTCAACTACCTTGGCCTATGTACGCTTTTTCACTTTTCTCTCCACTGTTGCTATTTATTGGAGAGTTTTGGTGTTTTTTCAGCTTACATTTTTTCTATTTTTCGTCAACTCTCACTATTTCTTTCATAATTTGTAAATTATTATTTTCATTCATCTTTTAACTTTTATCATTATCAAAGAGACACTACTGATGAACCTTTGAGAAATGTACATTTGGTGTTAATATATCCTTTTTCTACTTTCACAATTATGAATTTATGTGGATTTTCGGACGTATTTAAAAATTTACGTGAATATTTTTACTCCATATTAGCGATATAATTTTTTTTTGATTTAAATAAAACATAGTACTGCATAACAACTAAGTGATATTCAATTTAATTAATGAAATTTAATTATTACTCACATTGAGTAGAAACTCTACAGACTGCTATATATAAAATAAAATAATTTTTCCTAATTTAGAATTAGAATCTTTATTAACCAGAAATCATTTATGAGGATTCCTATGTTGTTTTAAGTAAATAAAATTTCATCCATAAAACCTTATTGTCAGGTTAGAATGAAATAAAATATTAATAAAGTTTAAATTGAGCATTAAATTTAATTTGAAAAAATTTAAATTAAAGCTATTTCGGTATTAAATCTTAATTAAATGGTCCTAAAAAATAGGATGTACTTATCAAAAATCATTAATCAAAATTAATTAAAATTTTCTAATTTTGCAGTTCATTCGAGTTAACAACATGAAAGCAATCAACACCTAATCAGTGTTAGACAATCACTTTTTTGAATTAGATTTTAAGATCTTTAATGAATTTAATTCAAGAAAAAAACTTACGTTCGATGATGCCATGAATATATATATATTAAAATTAATCAACAAAAGATTCATAGTTTTATAAATCAATTATTTAAAATTAAATATGCGTTGTAAAATAACTAAGAGAAGCACGTTTTTAAAAGCCATCTTTTATTGACTTTTAAGGGTAAGTCATGCTAGTTTTGTAAGTTATACATCTCTGAAGAAAGAAGTTATTGCAATTTTATATCTATCTAATCAGGAAAATTAGAGTCTATGTATGACAATAATTCCCTTCCATCTTCTAATTTTTTTAATTTATTCAAATTCCAGAGCTCTATTTCGATCATTCATCATAATTGATCATTAATCTTAAAGTTGTGAAAAAAGTGAAGAGAAAACGACGTAGAGACAGTGGACAGCAGAAAATTGATCCGTTTATTAAAAGGCAGAAATAATTAGTTGTGAGCAGAGTCTTTTACGTTGACAACCTCCTTTCTTTACTCCCCGCTTCCCTAGTGAGGGCTAAAATACAATCAAAAAAAGGAGCAATGAAAGCCGTGGAGTATTCTGCATTGTAATAGTATTTAAAGAGACTCCGCGAAATGTAACGTTTATCACTCAGATATACGCTAGTATTCTCTAACCTTCCTTAAGAGTTTAGAACCAAACGAAAATATTCATGATAAAGTTCATCAATATTATCGTTCAAATGATTAATAATTATTATAATACATTAACATCCGTAAGATCTTACAAGAAAATGTTAGTGTATTATTTAAAGAGACTATACTGATAGGTAATATTTTATACATTATTTCTTTTTCATGAGAAGAAAAATTTTTAATTTTTTTTAAATTAAGATATTTTTAGGTTCTTTATATATAGATAAATTCGAATTTTTTAAATATCTTTTCACTCCGGTTGAAAATAGTAAGACTGTTGATTTCACCTATTCATATATCGCAGTCTAAACATTTTTGAGAAATAACGAACTTTCTGAAGAGCATAATAATTTTTATTATGAATAGGTAACTCACGTTGTTTATCAAAAACGTCCGAGTATGCTCTTAAATTCATTATTTGGAGATTCATAAGAAAGTGATATACTTGACGCCATATACGCATTTCTTAAAGCATCATCAGTGTTATTGCTGTAAAATTGATAAAAGTTAAAAATTCATTCAAGTTAATAATTAAATTGAGCTAAATCTCGGAGGGGGTAGGACAGTGGTGTTTAGTATTTTCTCTATTTTTGCTAATTGCCTTTGTTTTGTGCACCTTTCCCGGCCTCTGATACCAAAGTTGGAAGCGATTACTTTCTGTACACATAAATCCGGTTTCAA
>SSNU01000196.1:0-111610 GCA_012064415.1 Gyrodactylus bullatarudis
AATTAACTATAATTACTTTTGCGAAAATCTAATTTAAAAATATTTTTAATTAGAAATTTTCCCAAAATTCGTTTTTCCCCATTATCTCTGAAACTGAGAACGATATCAGGATTCTGAGAACAGATTTGGAATCGGCATAAAATTTTGATCCTGAAATTATTTACTTTTTTAACAGACCTTAAAAAGAAATTTTCCATGACCACCAGTAATTAATGGGTTTTTTAGAATTTTCAGTTAGTTAATTATTTTGAAATTAAATTAGCGCCTCATTGTGTAGGGGGATAGAAGTCTGTAATTTGTCTGTTCACTTCCACTTCTGCTCTCATTCTTTTCCTTGAGGGGGGTTGGGAGGATGATTGTTGATGTGGCTTTGGTTTTGGGAGGTTCATTGGTTTGACGTGATTCTTTTGAACACAGAGATTAGGCTTTTCAATTAAATTATGTGAATGTAATAATCTCTCTAGTATAAAATCTATTATGTCACATATTCGTTCTAAACTTGACTATACTAAGAGTCTTCTATATTCTAATCTCCACTAATTCCAGAATGACTATTGAAAATTCTTTGATGGCCTATTTATCTTCACTACCATTATATCAAATCCACCAGATTATATCTTATTCATTTAACTTTTACAAGACGCTCAAGATTCAAAAAACCTTATTTTTTATAATGATTGTCCAGATTAAATTATTTTTGTCTATTATATATATTTAATAAAAATTTCTAACAAAAAAAAATCGTAATAACCTGATTGATTTTAATTTCAAATTATAAATTTTCACCAATTAACAAAACAGTAATTCTGAGCGTATTCTTTATTGATCGAACTGAAACTAAACCGTTTTTATTGATTTGAAAGTGGGACCATGGCCAAAAGAAGTTTTTCAGGATCAGTATTAGACAAGAGAACTGAATATCGCCGTCAAATTTCCGACAGTTCCATCAATTGAATGAATTATCTTAATTTCATTGATTTTCAAGTACAGTAGGGAAAATTCAAATTAATTGAAATTCAGCTCCCAAACGATAATGAGGTTATGAATTATAACAGATTTTCTTGTCTAATTCTGACCATGAAAAACTTCCTTTGACCAGACTCCCACTTTCAATTTAATAAAGAATTTCAGATTAAAGTTCGAAAAAATCGGATTCTGACGAAAAATCGAAATATTCGTACTTCTATGTTTATGTTGGGAAAGTATTTTTTTAGATTTTAGCCGATTCATAAGCTAGACGAGTATTTACATAGAACTGATAAATGTCAACATTAACTTTATTTTTTCAAATTCTGATGCCAACTATAATTGAATGTTGGCCAATGGACTTCCATACTCTGTTCCAATTCCATACTCTGTTCCACTCCCATACTTTGAACTTTTGGTTCAGTTACTGAAAAATTCGATAACAAATTCGCACATATTTCCATCTCGCCATCATCACCACCTTCAGCCTGATCAGTTTTTACTTTTTTTTCAAAGGTACGTAGATTATCTATTCGAATTGATCTAGCTTGTATGCCAGAGCTCCAGAGAGCGTCCCGATATGACGTATTATAATCAATGTAAACATTTTCATCACTTATTTCTACCAAATTTGGATAGCAAATCTTGTGTAAAATTATAACTGTGACAATTACATTACAACCAACACTATAATATGTATTGTTCTCAGGGATATATATCTTGCAGGTTGCAATTAAATCTGATATTGTAAAAACTAAACGCTGTCCTCTCTGTAAACATTCGTCAACCTCTTTTTTGAACTTTAGGAAATTTACAATATAATCATTACACTCTGTTAAGCGTACTAATCGGTCTGTGAAGAAATCTAATATACTATCGAGTTTAAGGAAATTAAATATCCACATGAACTTTTGTGTGAAGCTTTGAATCAAGGTGAAAACCTGATTTGTACTCAAAATGAAATTTGTTAGTTGCAGAACAAAGAAGATGTATAGAATTCTTCTAGCTACGGTTTTATCTATCAATGTCATTTCAATGGAATCAAATTTTTTATAATCAAAGTCTTCGTGCATACTCAGGATTGACAGGAGAAACTCCCTCGATTCTTCATTCTCTATTTTTTTTGATAAATTTAAAATCTTCTGATTTTGATCTTCTATCTGTTTTAAGCTTTTTAAAAGTTCATCAATAATATTGATAAACACAAAAGTGTCATTAAATTCAGTATCGTCTAAGAAATCTAATGTCGTCATAATCAAAACTAACTTTGAATTTCAAAACGGTTTCTTTTTGTACATACATTAAAATGCGTCATTAGTAGAATTATTTTTTTATAATGATAGTTTATAACTATTATTAGTTTTAAATGAAAATTTTTCTGCTGATTCTGACTCTGTGCTCAAAATTTTCCTATTTTACAAGGTTTAATTTGGGAATATTTAAAAAAGCAATATTTGTAAAACCGTGCATTTTTTAAAAGCGGAAAACAAGTTTATTCATATAAAATTTATACCATTTAAAAGAGCGGGAAATTTCACTCATGTTATTTTTAAAATTCTGTTTAAAATGAGTAAACTTGAAAAATAGTGATATTTTCTTGCAAAATTAGCAACTATTTTTGGATAAATAGATCAATTAAAATATGCTCCGATATGAATTGTTCAGGTTTCTTGTACCAATTATCATATAAGTCTAAGTCAATTTCACAAAAAGTCAAAATTACTTTCGGTGTATCGTAAAACTGTCCAAATGTGTTTATAGAAAATATAAGTGATTTTTTTACAGTAAATCTCTCAATTTTCATTCTATCAAATTAATTACACCTAGGTAATATGAAGATGGGAGTTTATGATTTTTACAAAATTCTCATTTTTTTCATCTTGAAATCGATATGGAGCCAGAAAAAATCAATTTTCAAGAAAATTATAATCATGACAAATTTAAAATCTTGAAGTAGCGCCAAACTCCAATTTTTTGAACTTTGAGTTGAAAATCTTTGCCGATTTCAACGTGCACGAGTGATCAAAAGTTGATTTTTAGGATCCCGACTAGACGTAGAAATCAAATATGCTGAATCTGATTTTGAGAATCAATCTATCATTGTGTGAAAATTAAATTTCTGTTCTTTGATCATTTTTCCTACTTTTAAATCGATAAAATATTGTTACAGATTAGTAACCTTTAGTGTCCATAAAAAAACAGTTAATACATTATGTCAGTATTGTAGTGTTACCACAATCGAACAGGTGTGTATCTAGTAATCATTGTGTGTATATTATAACATAATAACTATTAGAATTAGTCATAGTATGTGTAGAAGTATGTCCATCCACGCTCCTCACAAAGTACACTCATAGAAGGACTATCAATATATTAGTCACGTTCACACCTGTAATCTGAGGATATATATTGTACACGTACGATGAAAGGCCAACCAATCAGAGATTGTTTTGCTCATAATGTAATTTTGTAATGTATTTATATCGGCATGTAAAGACTGAAGAGAATGCCTGAAATAAAGTACTTATTTCTCGATAAATTACAGGCATCGCCTTTCTAGCATATCCAGAGTTAAAGATGAAATTAATAATCATCTCAAAGATAAAATATTGTTGATTCCAGATACCTGAAAATGGACAAATTTATCAAATTTTTTATGATGATAATCAGTTTTCTCGTCTTATTTCGATAAATCGAATCGGTAAAAAAATTCAATAATTTTGTAAACAAAAAGGTTTAAAAGTGAAAAAAAATCTTTTTTCGTTTCTAATTCAATTTAAAAATGTATTTTTTTTAAATGAGCAATTTTAAGCGAATAAATTCATTTTGTCGAATTTTGAACTGAAATTTTTCATTGATTTGAAAATGACAGAATGATCTAAGGATGTCAAATTTTCGTCAGTTCAATCATTTTTGAGAGTTTCAATAAAATTTCATTGATTTTCAAGTAGTGAGAAAATGATCAAGAAATCGAAATTAAATTCCCATACGATAATCAGGTGAAGCATTAGAACAGATTTGGGATAAGTGATGTTCTGGTTTTATCTTGATCGTAAAAATATCTTTACAAACACCCTACCACTTTCAAATAAAAAAACGGGACTTTGAAATTTGAATTATGAACATGTTTTACTTAAAAATAATTTATTTTCAGATATTTTTTCTTCAAGTAAGCAACATGAGTAGGATTATAAAAATTTAAACTCAGGGTTCATATTTTTCTAAAATATATTTCCTTCTTTTAATGATTAAGTCTATTTATTATAAGTTTGCTATAATATTTTATTGCTTTTTTAATAAAATAATCAAGAAAATCTTTGTTGTTCATCAGAAGATTCTTCTAAATCACATGACAATGTAAGAACCAGTTCCTGTATTTCATTCACATATGGAAATTGTCAATCTTTTTTCTGATTGCAAACACCAAATAACTTTAATATCATATGGAAAATCCTCCTGTCTCGATTGATCCTCTTTGTTAAACCTCTTTTTCAACAGTAAAAATTAAGGCTTCGTCTCTTGAGAGAATTGAAATTGATCTGATTCCGAAAAAACCGACATATAAGAGAATTTTAAGGCTTAAAAACAATTCAAATATCTTGTACTTTGAAATAAGGATCGATCAACAAAAAATCAAGGGTTAGATCTAAATAGGAGATAATTGGTCGGCAATTTTTCTGATTTGCACTCTTATTGGTTTCATACTAATTTGGGAGTGGATTTCCCTGTTCTTGACCAATCGTATACAAAATCGTATAAAATGAATAGAAAACTTACAAGTCTCAAGGTACGATGCCAATAAAGGAATTATTGAAGCCGTCAAGAGTAACAAGATTAACTGTGGCATACATGATAAATTTTATGATAACTTTAAATTTGTTGACTGGCTCTAGCAGCATCAAGGGGTAATAGCTAGGGTTTTTTTACTATTTTCTTTTTCATTCTAAATTTCATTTTATTGTAAATCCCTTAGTAGATCAAGCACTTGGGTCTGATCGAATCTGAAAAATAAATAAATAATTCTAAAGATGACAAGGTTACGCCAAGGGTTTCACATTAAAAGATCTAGTTAAATCGCTTAACCTTTAATCTTTCATTCTAATGTTTATTTTATTTACATTTTACTAGTCTGGATCAATATCATGTAAAAATATATTAAACTTTATCAGCTGTGGAAATAATAAAGTTTAAATAATCGAGTAGCTACTCTCGAGTAAGAACATGAAATTATCGATAGATTATTCAATCACTATTTTTAAAGGTGTTTTATCTTGTCCTAAAATTACATCACGTGAGCAATCCAACATATGAATTTATAACAGGAATTAAAAAGAGAACATTCTTATCCTTACTGCCTATTGAGAGACATGAAGACAAATGTTTTATATCCAGACTTTTTTATGCTTAGCTACAATTTGTTGGCAGAATGAGAAATTTTTTGTTTTATTCCCAATTATACCTCGAGATACTTGATTCACAATTAAACATGAGTTAATACAACAGTTGGGAACTACTTTCCTAAAAACTAGATAAATTGAATCATTCTCAGGAATAATATCTTTAAGTCGAAATCTCTGAGAACAAAGTTGAAAATGTATCTTGAATATATAAAGCTAATTGATGTGAAGTTGGAAATCTACGATTTTTTCATCAACAATTCGAATTTTTTAAAGATTTTTTAGAATTCCACTCACGTTGCCCACTTTCTTGAAGTTTGAACTGAGAATTTTTATTGATTTGAAAGTTGGAAGGTGATCAAAAGAGTTTTTTCAAGATCAGGATTATACAAGAAAATCAATTCAACTGAATCTTATCTGATGCATAACCTCATTATCGTTTGGGAGCTGAAAATCGATTTTTTGATCATTTTCACTACTTGAGAATCAATGAAATTTCGATAATTCGAAGTTTATCGAAAAATAGGGAGTAATCTTTCGCCCGTTTATGGTGTTTTCCTAAAATCTCTACCATATTTGTTTTCTGTTATGATAGGAGAAGTCGACGAATAACTTTTATGAATATAGGATAAAGATTAGTATCTGGAACGTTTATGCTTTGGATAATATCTGGTATGATCTTTTAAGTTTAAATTAAATCCTCCGTATCCTCCACCGTTTAACTAAAGGAATAAACATACATGTAATTATAAATTTAAAGATTATATAATTATATCAGTTTTGCCTGTAAAATTTTCATTCAGAAAAATAACATTTGTTTCCCCTCACACATTGAAATCAACAAAAGAATTTCAACTAAAAGAAAAAACAATCGAGCCTGCTCGAAATTTAGAACTTAATTTTCGACCTTTTTTCTTAAAATGGTAAGGTGTGCCTTGTGTAAAAACAATAAATTCCTAAATTCATTGAATAGAGTTCTAGAAATCATCAACTGGGTTAGAGATTTTATCTATCAAACGAGAAAGATCGATAAGGTCTTTTCTTCCATCAATTGCTCTTGTGAAGTGATACGATAATTATTATAGAGGGTCTTCTAACGCTAACAATTGAAAAAAAATATCTAGACAACATTTACTGATAATTGTTTGCTATTGATTGATTAAATGATAAACAAAATGTATTCAGTGAATATACGATCTTCAAAGAATGTATTATTAAAAGTAGATTTAATAGGAATAACACCAAAGCTACTTCCAGACTTTTCTGTAGTGCGATAGTAAAGTGCTTTCCTCAGTTTATGAGACGGTTTTTTCCAGGTAACGTTGATAAGTTATCAATAGGGCAATAAATTTGGGATTTTTCATACATGTTGCATGTTTCCTTTTCAATGATGTTTTATTATTCAAGGGTAAATACAGTCTCTCTAAAATTACTTTTGATCTAATCATTGCTGAATATTACTCAACCCTTTCAGCGCCAATGAAATCTTAAATTCAGCAAAGCAAAATGTTATCCCCATTTATTGTCAAATATTCAAGAGTAGCCTTATTCTTGAGGAATTCATTGAGAGGATTTAGAAATCATGTGAATATTGAATAATTTAGCTCAGAGAAATTTTTCAGAGAAGTTTCTAAAAATCTAGGTTTGAGTTCGATTTCCAGTTTCCAAGACAAAATCAGAATTCATTGACAAAATTTCAATTAATATCTGTTTATACTAATTCAGATCTAATTGATACTACAGTTGTACCACTATAAAAGATGTAACAAACCTATCCCTATCCTCTCTGCCCCTTTTCAAGTAGAGAAAAATTATGTATGGCTACTATAAAGTAGTTTTATAAGTGTCAAATTTTCCAAAAAAATAAAATTCACTCAAGTTTGATTCATTCGATTCACTTATAAACCTACTTTATAGTAGCCATGCATAATTTTTCTCAACTTTAAAGGGGCAGAAAAGAGAGGGATAGGTTTGTTACAGCTTTTATAGAGGTACAACTTTATATCTTTCAAATTTAACAAAAAAGTTGAGAATTCCTTTATTATCTAAACCCTCTAGATATTTGAGACTCTATTAGCTTCTCTAAATTAATACTGTAAATTAAGTTTTTACATACTATTTTATTCTTTCTAAATTGGACGACGAATTCCTAATCTTTGATAAAAAAATAGCTCTGTCATCGGTCCAAAGTTGAAAAAATCAAAATAGTTATTGTATTCTTTTCACTGATTTATCTCTAAAATATGAAAAAGTAATTTTCGATTGAAACTTTGAGTATTTCAATTAAATTAAACATGGAGCTTTACTCGATGAATTTGGGAATTCATGATTTTTACAAGAACCTCATTTTTTCATCAAGAAAATTTTTTAATATTTTTTGGTAACCTATTCAAAAGGTACACTGATTTAAGAAAAAAAATCGATTTTGACTCAATAAAATAAGTCTTATAAGTTATAACAGAAGAAGAATGATTCTAGATATTTCTAATTATAATTATAATTGAAATTAAGAAAACTACTTATCCTATTTACAAAAATCCAGTGAAGAGAAATTTTAAAAATTCAAAAGTATATCGTATGGTTATTGAGGAATTAATCACCAAAGAAATTCAAGTGTTATATAAGTAATTTGATACTCTACTCTCTGCTTATTTTCTCGTTATCTGTCGAGTAAATTTTAATTAAGAATGATGGACCTTTTATTTCATAAATAATTGATTGGCTTATATAAAAAAACATAGCAAGACCTTTGGTGGGAAAAAATATTCGACGAAAGGAAAAATAAGGAATTTTTTGTTGTATTAGAGTTGATGCAAAATGTTCTGTACACCAGTAGAATCCTCTCAAGAAACTGGATTAGATTTTGACTCAAATCGTAAATTTAAAAAATTCATCTCCACTAGATACTGAACTAGAGATTCATCATTTTAAAAATCTCAAAAAAGCTTCATTAAATTCAATCTGAGGAAGAACAACTGTAAAATTTCTTACCTGTCTAGTACATATTTAAGCAATAAAGAATCGTTTCAGCAATAGCACACACATTTTTGACACGAAATCTTCTTGTTCTTGTTTAGTTTTACACTTTTCGACTTCTAAATCTATTAGAGGATTTTTCTTATAGAAATGATTTTGAAAATACCTCTCACAAGATATTCTTACTGATAAATAATTCTCTATTGTACATATTGCTTTAGGATATTTTGTAAAAGATTATTGGCAACATTCAACTATAGACTGAAAATTCCCTTTGATCGTAGATTGAAAATTTTTTATCACTTTTTCAAATCTGCTACATTTCATATTTTAAAGAAGGAAACATTATTTGCAATTAAGCCTTGAAAACCCAATATAAATATAATCTTGGATTCCTCATGAGAAACCCAGAAAAGAAAATTTCTCATTCATTTTTAGATTCAAATGAAATTTAAGAGTAAAAGCTGAAACACGGATTTCACATAAATTCTAATAAATGTCTCAAAGGATCTAAAGTATATTGATAATGAAGATAATAATTTAAACTGTTTTGAAGAAAAATAACGAATAAAATGTGAGCTGAATAAATACGAAAACTCTTGTATAAAAAATTTTTATTCCAATTGTTTATTCCTAAGTTTTTAGATAAAATTGAAGAGAATTCAGGTTAAAAGCGTACTATTTCAGTACCGAAACGTCTGGAAGAGGTTTTAGAAAAAGGTTGGTTAAATTCCAACTAAATCTACTTTTACTAATATTTCTTGAAAATCACAGAAAATATGCTCGGAATCCTGGTTTCATTGGTTAAGAGTTACTTTCTCAGTATTCAAGAATTCGATCAAAACTATCTTTTATAATTTCATTTACTTTTTCTATCCTATTGACTCAACAAGATAAATATCTAATTTCAAAAAAAAATTTTAAAACAATATTTTCATTCGGATGTAGAACAGGACGAGTTTCAGTTTTTCTTGAGAATTTCGATTATCTTCTCATAGAAATCTGATCTATTGATACTGACTAATTTATTACATTTCTTGCATTTATAATCAATACATAAAACCTAACGAGTTCTATACTATAGTATAGTAATTGTGATATATCATAACGTGAATAAATAAGTTATAGATTGTACATTTAATATGTTGTATGTTGTATAAAAAGTTTTTAATTCTTTATTGAGATTTGTATAGTGTAAAAAATAACCTGTGAATATATATTATATATTAATTACTTTTAAAAATACAAAAGTTATGTATTATATCTTATTATTTTATTGCGTTTCTTGAGAATTATAGAACAATAACAATACATGTATTGCTGAGATATTATTAAAAGAAAAAACAATGTTCACCAATTTTCAACTGAGACCTTTATTCTTTTCAGATCCCAAATAAAAGGTGTCGATATCTAGGGAAAATGTTATCCAGTCTTAATGAAGAAAGAATAACTGATAAATGTTGTTCTAAAACCCTGCTATGTAAATGTCTACGTCCAATGAGGAGTTTTGATGAAGAATCCGAAGCCCATCCAATAAGGACAGAACACGTCTATTGTGATCTCTCTGGTCTTAGTAATTTCAAAGGGGATATGATAATGATGAATGATTTCGGCATCATGACTGGAATTGACCAATATCTTAGTTCAAATAACAATAGCAATAATAATAGTGATACTGAAAATAGCCAATTGAAAAGCACTCTAACCAATAGTAATCGCCCACCACCTATACCAAGCCATAGATGTAATAGACATGAATCAACCAATCAAAATGGTTCTTGTCTACAATCTAATGAGGCATCAAAGCATATTTATCATATTCTGAACAATAAAAATAGGAATACGAATCCCTCTGAAGAAAAGAAGGAGGATTACTCTGAAATAGCTAGTGAAAGCAACGAGGACGCCGATACTGATCAAAATGTCCAGATAAATCACATTTTGAAAGAAATAATTTCGAATTACTCTGAGAATTTCAAGAGTGACAGCAATAATCTGAAAGATTTGAGCATTTCTCATAATTTGAATAATCAAGAGTTGGAGGACAGCGTTGATGTTCCTCTGATTGAAAACTATCTAAGTTTAATTGAAAACCATTGCCCAAGGGGAACCAATAACTATGAGAATGAACCTTCCAGTGAGCCCAATCTAAACCATTCACCTATGTTAAAGAAGCAAGAATATTCTAGTGATTTGAAGTTGGACCAAGTCCTGGAGGAGTTGAACGATTTGAATAGAACTGTGAAAAAATATCAGACAATGAATTCTGAGTTATCCCAGGTTAAAAGGTCTTCCTCCGCGAGAAGAAACCATTGCTCACAATCACATGGTGATCTGCGGCATAGCTTCATAAATGATGACAACGATGTTCATTTCGGGACAAATAGTAATTCCAGAGAGCACTATCTCTACCAGGAGTTTGTAGATCCCCCAGAAATGGGCGATATGTATAGAGATCGGGTGTTGGATTTAACTCTAGGGGGAAGTTGTAACAGTATCATCAAATTTGATAAGCCAATGCCGGTTTTTTCTCCCAAGGTCATTCACCAGGCGACAATAAGAGAGAATACAGAGCCAAAGTTGAATTTGAGACGATCCCCAAGCCCTCCATTGATAGAGCCGAGGCCCCCAGTTAGAATACCCTATCCAGAAATGCCAAGACCTCCAACCCCGCCAAATATTGATACGAGACCTGTGGGTGCTGTCCATTGGTGCCGAGGGGAAAAAGGTGGATGTGCTGGCGTCGAATGTGAGTAGTTGAATCATTTCTCTAAAAAAATCAAATTTTAAGTCTCATCTTTAAGACTCACTCGTAAGGAAAAAGTGGGAATTTTGGCCAAAAATCTTAAATATTTTTTCTTTTCATGAATTAAGGGGCTTCTTGTCTTTTTAATACCAACTCATCATTGAGGTTTTCATGAAATAGTTTCACTCTGGTGACAGTCATAGATTTTAATTTTCTAGCGGTAAATATTAAACGATATTCCTCCTGATTTCATGAATTAAGCAAATTTTTGTATAAACAGTAAGTAAGGGTTTACATATTTTTTATCGGATTTTGTATTATTTACACTTAAAGCCTATCTAATCCATTAGACAAAAAGACTGCTTTAAAGTACAGTATGATATTTACCATTTAAAAAAAATTTAATTAAAAATTAATTGAAGAAAATTTGAATTCATCACAAGATGGGTAAATATTTATTCGTCGTTTTTTTCCTTTCATTAGGTATGATTGAAAACTATCAAAGAATAAATAAAATATCTTGAAATTTGAAAAAAATCAATAAAGTCAGTCTTGTTATTTTTCCATATTTAAATCAAAACCTAAAACAATTTTACTATACTGCATCATTATAGGAGAGATACTTTTCGAAAAAGTCTTAGAAGTTGAACAATATTTAGATGTAGATATGAGAATAAAATTCAGCTTTCTAATGTTTAAGTTGTAACTCAGATTGGAATTAAAGTGACAAGAATTCACTTTTTTCCTAATTTTATCATGCTCAACAATGAGTCAACATTCTTAAATAAGAATTTCAGCTTTTTCCTATTATATATTATTTATTAGAGTTGGACGAAATTTTCCAAAATTACTCGAATCGATAAGTTTAATCTTCCAGTATTGTAATGATATAATTGCTTCAAAATAACCTTTTTATACTTTTGGAATAAGACAATTGACATATTGAAAACGGTTTTTGACCGAACAAAATTGTAATATTCATGAAAAATAAGAGATATTCCATTTTTAACTATTGAAAAAACAATTCAAATTGGATTCAAGTAATTTTTGTAACTTTTCTGTAAAATACAATGTGGATTCAAATTAAAATTATGAAAATAAAACATTAATAAAACGTTTATAATTTGAAAATTTTCACAATTTTTTTAGAAGCATATAAAAGGTATTTTTAAGCGAAATTTGCTGGAATAATATTAAAATACTTGAGCTCAAATTTATCATATCGATGGCCGATTTGAGTAATTTTTGAAAATTTCATCCAACTCTAAATTCTGAGAATTCTCAGTTTTATCACACTGTCAACTGTATTTTAAAGTGGAAAACTTAATTTGCCATAAAGAGACCCTATCAATTAACCAGATTAGTATACTCTTCTAAAGTACTTTCTTTTAGATCTTAAAACACCTCATGTGATCATTCCAATTCGCTCTTATCCGATTAATTTTATTAATACAGATATTTGTTATCTTTTGAATCCACTTTTTAAATCAAGGTGCTCATAATGCTTAAAGGTACACTCAATGAACCTGCTGCATTATTCTCTGATATTTACAGGGGAAGGGAAGCATTTTTAAAAGTTTAATTGATTTACCATAGATTGACCTCGTCTTATAAACGCATGTTTTCCCCTGATGAGAAAAACTACTTCTTCAGGTTTACCAGTTAAAAATCTCTTTATTATTTAAACGTTTATTGATCTGTTTTGAAAAAAAAGTATTTTCTTAAATAGATCTTTTAATTTAGAAAAATTAATTAAGACTTACTACTCAATATTTTTTAAACGTTACCTATCTGAATCACCAATAGACAAGAAGACATAAAATGGTCGTAGAAATCATTTTGGAAACATTCCATTTACGTACGAAAGAGTACTTTCTATTTTTCGATCAATTTTACTGCTTGAAAATTTGAATACTGTCTGAGAAATAAGATATTTAATGAAACTTAGGTCAATATGAGAGCATTATCATCCATTTCAGTCACTTCAAACGGCGATGGACTCCACAAATATCGAAAGATTTGGTTATGATTAGAGCCTCAAAAAGTATTAAAATGCTTATTTTAACCAGTTATTCCCTCTGTTATGAAAACCATTTTAAACTAATAACTTTTCTGCTATGTCATCAGGGTTCAAAGTTATAAGGTCTTAAAATGTATTATTTTGAAGATAATGTATTAAAATAATACTTTATAAATGCATTTTATTTCATCCATATCAATGAACTCAATCCTCATTTTTGAGGTTGGGAGATGATTTTCATTGTCTAACAATTTGCTAAGCTCAAAAATAGCTTTGGAGATAGTAATTTGGATACTATCTCGATGATTTAGATCAATTTAAACATTAGTTTGTTTTTCAAATTTTTATTCTGTTTACTTATAAGTAGTTCATGTAAGATATTTGTTGTAAATTAGCGATAAAGTTTTAAAATAATACCTTAAAATCGAAAAATAATACTTCTCAAATTTTTTAGATCTTAAAAAATTATTTTTAGGTATTATTTTTTGAGGCTCTAGTTATGATCAAAATTAGATGGCCAAGAAATCGAAATTCGAATCCCAAACGATACTAAGGTGTCTTTTTAGACTACTTTTTTCTTATATGAACTCAATTTTATCTGAGCAATAGAAGAATTCAAAAAGTAATTCTCTCCCCCTTGAATGTATTCACATGGTACCACGTTTCTAAGTACTAAAGAGAAATACCCAAATAAGCATTCATGAACTCACCTGCGGGGTAGTGAACAAAAAAAACGGTCCAATTAGATCCATTTCCATCAATTATTGAAATTGTAGAATGTTAAATCTGGCATGTAAATACTGATGAATATGCCATAAAATAAAGCGCTATCATTTTGACCATCTTATCACTATCAAATTAATCATTTTCAAGTTCTTGAAGAGCTAATTGAGGTTTTTGTAAAAATTATTACGTGATAAAACTCAAGTGTGAATATAAAGTACATACAAAAATAGTGCATCTCAAGCTAGTTTATATCAAGATGGGAATTTATGAATTTTACAAAATTCTCAAATAAATCGAATATGATGAAGAATTTTTAGAATCTTGATCTTAGGACATTAAACCTACTGGTTATTACTATATCCATGTGAATAATAAGTTGATGGAGATTGTCTTCTCACACCTAGATGTTAGATTTCGGATAGGCAAGTGTCAATTCCATAAGAGAGTCAAATAATATTCAACTCACGCGTTTCGTCCTTATTAGGACTCGTCAGTACAACATAGCCAGGATTTGAAACCAGGTCTTCAACGTTGTGAGGCAACGCTTCTAACCACTAGGCCAGAACCCCCATTCGTCTTCTATTACTCAACACTCCCATAGTATTGACACCACCTACACACTGGTTTTTTGTAAATAAGCACCATGTAGAAATTACAGTGTTTTTAGATCTTGGGACTTTTATGGTATCAAGAAAAAATATTTAAAAAAAAAATCAATTTTTGAGAAATTTATGGCATCGCATTTTTAGAACTGAGAGTTAAATTTTTTTTAACTTCAAAGTGAGAGAGTGATCAAAAGTTGACTTTTTGGATCACGATTAAAAAAGAAAACCAATTTCAAACATAACACGTTAGATAAACTCGTCATTTTTTCAGGGATCTTGTTTTATCAAAATTTCATCGTTTTTCCAGTGAAAATAATCAAAATATTCAAAATTTTCAATTCTAAAAATCTGATTCATCATATTCGATTTTTTTGTCTAATCGTGATCCAAAAAAATAAACTTTTGATCACTCTCTCTCTTTGAAATCAGCAAAATTTTCCAACTCTTCATATCGTGAAAGGGAGCCTTATGGACTATAGATTCCAAAAAAATTTTGATCAAGTTCGATTTCTTGATGAAAAAGAATTTTGTAAAAATCATAAATTCACATCCTCATATTATTAACTAGGTTTACTTTGGGGATTGAATTGGGAAAATTTTGCCGAGAAAAACTTGTTATTTCAAAATTTGTCTCTTGACTTGACGTACAATAATTATTATTTTAAACAATCCATACATCAACTGTCAATCATAATATAGAACTGAAATAAAATTATACAATGCTGTAAAAAATATTAAAAAAGTGTAATTAGGAAAGAAGATACTGAGAGTCTTTCATTCCTTCCCCTCTTGTGTGCCAAGAGAATGAAAGGAGACCTTCCTCTATATTGATTTCACGTGCTTTAAAAAAAACAACCCATACTTGCATCTTTGTAGGGAATATTTTCTATATATATTCATCATACATGCGTACATGATCAAAAATAGTAAAATAAAGATCATCTAACTGTGGAACTGCATATAGTATGAATTTTCATTCTGAAGTATATGAAGAATCACGTTGTGAATTATTCCATAATTATGATTACTTTGAAGTAGATGATTACGTAATATATATATTTTTTCAGCAATCAGGATACTCTATTGAATAAACTCGTGATCTTACCAAGTATTATTTTGAAAAGAGTTGATTAACTTTTGAGAGTAGGTTAAGCTGGATTTATGATCAATAAATCTCGAAGATAAAAGGGTTTTAACATATTTGATTTATTTGGGGTTTTCTAAATTTCCCCTTATTCATTTTGTCATAACTCGAAAATTCCATTGGAGAGCCAAAAGATTTACTGAAGATGAGAATTCAAAAAATCTAATCAAAATTAGTTCATTTTTGAATTATAAAAAAGGTGCCAAATTATTAATTTTTCAACTTTCGAGGCTATTAAATGCTGATATTTGATATCGAAATTAGACATTAAAGAAGACCACAGAAATTCTTCGCTATTGTGGAAGTTGGAACCAATTGATCTAGAAATTAGAAAATTAACTTTTTAATAAAAATCACGAATTTCGCTCAACCTCTATGACCAAATCTGAATTTTTAGTCTAATGATGATCCGAAATGTCTGTATCGATTTGCTTTCAATCTTGAATAAAAATGTTAAGCTTAAACATTGAATAAGGGAAGTTTGCGCATTTTCCAAATTCGTCCTAATTTTTTTGGAGATTTTTTAAATTTCATTAATTCAAGAAATGAATTTTCATTTTTAATTTGCTCTACACTCCATTACCTGACTAGTTTAGATAAGATCGTTTTTACATTCGTGTCCTCTGTGAATTTGATGGGAATTTATGAAGAAAACATAGAAACCTACTCTCCTTATGTTTCATCCTTAAATTAGGACTTTGATTCTGAATTTACCGAATCGGTAAATTATTGAGTTGTAATTCCATTTAAAAAACCCGGATTTCAAACTTTAATTGTAATGTTTTCAGGTTGGTGATTATCAAGACTCGTATGAAATAAATGGGAAAAGTCTTTTTTACCCAAGTCCACATTATGTTTTCCTCTAGCTGAGATATGGAAGAAGAGAAAACAATTTGAGTAAACAATACCCAAAACTAAATAAGAATACAATACAACTTAATGATATAATAACGATAGATGATCAAGAAATAGGAAATTCATCAAATATTTATGAGGTTGACCTTGAACTTCTTTCGTGAATACTGTACAGTTAGTTATCATAACAAATATTATATTGAGGAATGATGATATTACGTATGAGTATATAATGATTGTGTACTTTAGATCTGTATTGATATTTGTATTGTGAATTTTATATCAGAGATTGAGTACACTTGAGCTGATCAGAAAGTTTATTTACCCAGATCGAGACTTGGTCAAGCAGTTTGTTAATGAAATATGAACTTCAATCCATTTTTCCATTATTGAAATTCATCATGTTTATAACCAAAAGAACTCTGTTCAGATAAATAAATATCTCGAAATTCCCATTTTTCTCAATTTTGAATTTTAAATTTTTGTTGATTTCAAAGTGTGAAAGTAATCGAAAGTTGATTTTCATAATCACGATTAGACAAAGAAATCAAATATGCTGAATCAAATTTTGAGAATCCCCTATCAACGTGTAAAATTCGAATTTTTGATTTCTAAATCACTTTTACTGTTTGAAAATCAATGAAATTTCGATGATCCCTGGAAAATTACGAGTGATCTTCTACTAGGTATACCTTGAAAGAAAATTAATTACTCAAAATAATTGCGAAATAAGAAGCTGAGATTCGGAATCAGCATAAAATTGTCAATTTCACGTTTAGAAAATTTAAAGTTTTCGCAAAAATTAGTTTTCAGAGTATAGACTTTAGACAAGAGCCACTTTAAATTGTTATTTTCACACACAAAACTGTATTGCTAACAAGTAAGCCAAGCTAATATTAACACCTCTATGAAGAAAATTTGAACAAGATTCCAGCCTTTGTGTGATACTTGAAATAAAAGGATGCATCATTGCATAACTACTTTCTTAATTCAGAGAATCCTTTTGAGGAATTAAAAAGAAAAACTAATTTATAGGTAAGTTTTTTAGTTGATTTTATATTTCATAGAAAGCGTCAAATTACTGGGTCAGTAACCATTTTAGGATTTATAAAAAATCATACACTTTTGACAGAAAACTTACTCCTCAATGAATTGTATTAGAAATTTATTTATACGAATGAATAAACTCGAAAAGATTTTCAATACTTTCACCCAAAACTAAAAGCAAGAATGAAAATTCATCAAATGTAGATTTGTTAAAAGATCGTCTTTGGTGTCACTTTGAAAATGATGAATTTTAAGAGCCGATTGATAATAAATTATAAAAGAAATGAAGTAAAATATCAAGAATAAGAATAAAACGTAAGCTGAACAAACACACTAAAAACTCTCCAAAAGACAGTAGCAAGAGATGAGCTAGTTGATAAATAATTCTACGCTGACATCAACTATTCCAATAATAATTCTCTATACATTTATCCTTGATATGTTATGTGGGATGTATTAGATTTTGATTCCTTGCTCATAAGTAGACGATGTATCTGGATCATCTTCTTTCGTGGCTGTCTTTCCTTTATCAGTTGGAACTTCGCTTGAAAATCGATGGATTATGATGATTCTAAAGCTAATTGATATGAAGTTGGGAATCTATGATCTTTACGAAAATCACGATTTTCTCATCAAAAATTCGAATATGTGAATCGTTTGGGAGCTGAATTTCGATATTTTGATCAAATTCACTACTTGGGGATCAATCAGATTTCGATAAATCGAGATCCCTCGAAAATGGTGGATCTTTCAAAAGCTTATCAGAGATATTCGGCTTTCTTGTCTAGTTCTGATCCTAAAAATCTTTTGGCCACACTCTCACTTTCAAATCAATAAAAATTAAGTTCAAAAAAATGGGATTTTGGTGCCAAATCGAAATTTGAAAAATGACCATATTTTTCATGAAAATTGATTTTTTCAGAGTTTTTTTCTTTAAATCATGAAAGTTGACTACATGAGCAGGATTCCAAAAAATCTTTCACATATTCGAATTTTTGATGGAAAATCGAGATTTTCGTAAAAATTTTAGATTCCCAACTTCATATCAATTAGCTTTAGATCTGCTAAAATTGATCTCTGTTCCTTAAATTTCATTTTTTATTAAAGGTTTGCCTCTCAATTTGGATTATGAAATATTAATAAACAGATGGTGTTTGGTGTAATTTTTTCCTATATTCACCCACAGACATCGTGGAAAAACAAATTCTATGATCAGATCACTAGTTTTATGTTCAAGTGGTTACGAAATAATGCTTAGAACTCAAAAAGATCTATTGGAAAATTCGGTATAAAAATGAATTTAACAATTTAATCTTGAAGAAGAGAGGATCGTATTGTAACTCTCAATAGTTTTGACAATTATCTGCATCGACTCATCCGACATCAATCTGTGTGTCCTCATATGAATGATTTTCTAATCATCTCATAAATTAATTTCTATTATTAGAATTATAATCAGAATTATACTGACGTTTGACAGATATTTTCATAATTACCCTAGAACTATAAATAATGAAATTCTTATTGACTGAATTTGAAATCCTAATCTGTCGATGAGAATTTCCATAACAATACAGAGCTAAAAACCAAGTAAAAGTATAATTTTTTAAATCATCAAAACTCTGTTAGCCATTTTTAGATTAGAATCAGTATCTAATTTTATACATAACCCTTTTCTGTTTAATTTCCGTGGTTTTTACATTAGATTTTCAAGATTATTCAAGATTAAGTTTTTCAGAAATTATATTTTGATAAATATAAAATTTGAATAAAGGCAAGGTGGATGTAAAAGCAAAATGTCATGGACTGCAATTATTGATTGGAAATTTATAAATGTTAAGTCTTCTTGGAATATTGTCTTTCTCACACCTGATGGGGCATACAAATCTTTCAGAGAACAAATATTATATATTATATTATGTTAACTCATTGGTATTAATTAAACTATAAAGCTATGCTCGATGAATTTGGGAATTCATGAATTTTACAAAAATCTCCATTTTTCTTCAAGGTATCGAAATTTTTGAGAGATTATTTGGTTACTGATTCAAAATGTACATTTTACTGATTGGACGGAAAAAATTTGCAAAAAATTCTTTTGGAAAAAAATTTCAAGATGGCGCGAGTTTTTAATTTTTTTAAACTTTGAGTTGAAAATTTTTGTTGATTTCAAGGTCTGAGAGGAATCAAACGTTATTTTTCAGGATTATCATTGGACAAAGAAAATAATTACTCTTATTCATTATTTTAAAAAAACCCGTCATTTTGAACTGATCTTGGATCACTCTAGTCAATTTCCAAGCAGTAGAAATGATCGAAAAATAGGAAGTATAGACTTTCGCGCGTAAATGGTGTGTTTTTTATAGAAAGGATTTTTTAGAAATTAATTCAAACATTCTTAGCCAATGGTCTTTTAAATACTATGTTCGTAAGCTATGCAAATTAAATATATTTATTTTCAGATGTTTACTTTTTTTAAAGTATGTTATTCTATACTTCTAAATTAAAGCTAACAAAAGGGAATCAATCAATCAATTATTCATGAAATTTAGGAAAAAATAATGTAATTTTACAGCTATTTATAAGATGGATTAGCTCACACGTCACTGACGATGGACCTTGGGTATTTTTTCCACCCAGAACAAACTTTGTGTAGATAAATTAAATATCGTATTTTGATTGATAAAATTCCAGCTAAATTTTTTTTATTAATTTTTTTTATTTATCGATCATTTTTCACATGATCTCGAATGGATTATAGTAAACACAACAAAACTCCTTTTTTATTGGATTCTAAAATGTTAATGATGGCTTACTTGTCGAAGGAAAGTTACAAGAAAATTTAACAAGTTTCGAAATTAATCAGATTAATCGAAATTAGTTTTGGCCTTGTCGTTCGTGTAGTCAGTGATTATTTTAAGGGGCGAAGATCAGAGGCAAAGAAATGACGTAAAATTATAAACTTCTTCGGGAAAATATCACATTGTCTATCCAATAATAATGAAAAAAAACTTCTGAATATCAGCTGTAGTGCATATTAATCACGAGTTCAGAATAGGGGTTTCAGTAATTCATTTTGAGGACATCCTCCTACCTCTCGTGAAGTTGGATAAGTTTATTTTTATTTCCAAATCATCTGATTTGAACTCCAAGATAAAAAATTGAAATATGGTATAAATTTAAACTGTAAACTACAGAAAAACATTTTGTCAAATGTCTAGATGGCCGGGAATATGATACTTTAGAGTAATTTAAATGAGTTACTATATTCTGAAATCAACAACCGAGTTTGAGCAATATATATGAAAATATCCCGAAGATTATTATTATTTCAACCAGCTATTCCATCAATCAATCAATTTTTTATTATGACGTCATAATTTTCAGAGTTATAAGATCTTTTTTTTGTTAGAATGAAAAATATATTTATATTTAAATGTATAAATGTGTACAGATAGCATGAAATATAAAAATAAAATCTGAGTTCATGGAGCAAATATAAAAATTGAAAATAAACAAATAAGCCTTTCGAGTAAATTCCCTGATCATTTTGGGAACCTTAATGTTGATAGGAGTAAAGAAGACTCTTAGAATAGTCTAATTTAGATCTTGTATGTGACATAGCGACTTTAATATTAGTAGGGTCACTATATTCAGATATTTTGTATTTATTTTCTATCTTAAAATGTATTATTTTGAAGATAAGGTGTTAGAATAATAGCAGGGTATTTCATTCATATCAATGATTTCAATTTACATTTTTTGAGGTAAAGAGATAACTTTCATTGCTGAACAATTTGGAAGGCTCAAAGATAATAATTTTGAAATTATCGCGATATTTTAGTTTAATTTCAACATTGTTTTTCCATATTTCTATTCGATTTTCTTGTAAGTAGTTAATGCTAGATTATTTTGGTAAATTTGATAAAGTATTAAAATACTACCTTAGAACGGAAAAATACTATTTTTCGAATTTTTAGATCTGTTATATTTTGAGGCTCTATTAATTATACTTAAGAGTAATGAGCAGATAGTTGAGAAGTTATTTGCCTCATGAAAATGAAAATGTTTGAACTGAATTATCATTAAATATTCTGACAAAAAAGACTATTTTATTGAGCAATGAAACGTTATAATTCCATTCATCTGGGGAGTCTGATTCTTTCTACAAATGCTTACGTGAATTTTCGTAATAAACTTTTTTCCTGATTTGATTTTGAATAACACGATTTCAATTTAGTACATTCCGTGAAATTTATTCTGATATCGATCGAGAATGTTTAGATTTATACATAAAGAAGATAAAATTATTATTTTTTTGTTAGAAAATAATCTGTATTTAAAATGAGTACATAGAAAAATGGTCAAATTATATTTTGAGCCTTTTACCTTGTATCTGATTAATCAGTGATTATCTAATGAATAATTCAAGGCTAGTAAGCATTAGCTATTCTCATAAAAGCTTTTTTAAAAGAAGAAAAATATTTTTTCAAGACTTCATTGTTATAAATTGATAAAAGAAAATATGACGATAACTGGGCTTTCTTCAAGAAAAGGTTAGATAGCGTAAATTTGATAAAATCTCGTTCGGGATAATTGAAATCCTCGAGTTTTACTGGACTTTCTAGGCCAAATTTTCAAAAACATTAGTATGATAAATTGACAGATATCAAGTTGTTGAAATAAAATAAAAAATCCTAAAAAATTAAACCTGGCAAAAATGAGTACATTTTTGAATTTCACACTTTTTAATCGTTTAAACTGACGATTTTGAAGCAGTTAAAATATTACCAAAATTAGACAAATCAATCGAATTTGACCAAAGAATTTATCAGATATACAGCTTTTCTCGTGTAAGAGTAAGACCTCATTATTCTCTGTGGTGATTAAGATGGTTCGATTTCTCAAAACAATCACCAGTTATATTTTTATTTTTGTTAAGATTATTGTGACGTTGAATTCTGCAACAAAATTTTCATATTTCACTAATAGTTCCGATTCCTACTAACTTTCAGACTCAATTTTTAACATGAATAGACTCCTTGTCATCCCTATAATACAGATATACAAGTTAAATATTGCAAAATATCTGTGTTCTCTAGAAGAGCAGTCCTCTAACCAGCTTTGGTGAGCTTCTTTGGTTAAATTTAATTGATTCGCCTAATTAATTCGATCTAGGATTTATAAAATTATTTTAACAACAAGATTTTTTTCTGTGAAAAAAGTGATTTCTCATTTATCTTCTTAGGGGATTTTGAAGACGAGTGAATAATGAGTAATAAAGCTTTTATTTCACCGGTTCTCATCAGACTCTTACACCGGCTTGATATTTATACATACAATAAGGAAAAATTAAAAATCCTCTGATTGGACAAATGGGAATTAAAAGAATATCACTGTGCTCATTGTCTTTTCTTGAGAAAGGGATCTAGTTGTAACTGTCCGCTACATCTTTTCCTTTAGACTCCTCGTTTTTTAACTGCACACTTTTTGGATTCAGTGATAATTACAGGTTGGGTATCAATTTGATTATCAACTTCCGTTGACTTTTCTTGATTTGCATTTTCACCCTTAGCTGTAGTTGTTACTGGGCATGAAGCGGGTACAATTTCAAGATTAATTGTAGATTGAGAACTAATTGGATTATCAACTTCAGTTGACTTGTCTTGGATAGTAGGATTGTTCTCATCTGTAGTTGCTCTAGGAACACTTGACAGAAGCTCAGTGAATTTGTTTCGACTAATTGCTCATTTGATTCACTTGTAACTGTCTTTTGAGTGGAGCTAGATAAAGGAGAATCGTTTAGCAAATTAGCAATTTTTTGTGCTTACTCTTTGGTGTAAAACGTTTTTTCCCCTTGATACCCAACTGAGTAGCGAGAATCTTTTGCTTGCAAAGTTCTGGATTCATGGACTTGATAAAATAGTTCTCGGCCTTGTCTAATACATCAGCCCTTGTTGCACGTGAATCGCTTGGGTTTGCTTGGAACAGTATGCTGAAGTTGCTTTTGTCAGCGACATGATTTGTAGCCTGCAGGTGCTCTTGAACAGCAGAACTTTGGTTACCCGAGCTCAAGTGCTCTTTTATTCTTATTTTCAAAGCTCTGATCGTCTGGCCAACGTAATTGATTCGCCTAATTTTATTACTTCATAATCGGTCTAGGATTTATAAAATTATTTTAGCAAAAAGATTTTTTCTGTGAAAAAAGTGACTTCTCATTTAAATGAACATTTTCAAGTAGCTCTACATTGTTTGATTGGTACCTAACTGCGCCGTCTTCTGGCTTGCATTGGTCTTATTCTACAAAGTACTGAAATAGTCACAAAATCGAGTTGAAGTTGAATAACTCGAAAACTCTATTGAAGAATTTTTTACGATGAAAATATTTAAAATAAGCAAAAATTCACTGACTAGAATTGTTCCATGTAAGATTGTGTTATATATTTCACTGGATCTGTTAATGCTCAAAATAGATTATCGCAATCATCTGATTTGTGTACCAGATTCAACTTGTAAGTTTATAAAATCAGGAGGAATCGTGCATAGTGAACAAATTTAAAGATTAAAGGTTAATGCGTCTCTGGCATACAACAAAATGAAAGCTTTCGTTTTCATAAATCAACTCACTTTTTTGATTCTGGATTAATATTTTAAGCAAGAAATTCATTAAACTGGAAACGTAGAAGCAATAATTCCTCTCCCATTAGGAACAGCAGGAAACCAAAAAAAATTATTACATGGAATATCTGGGGCTTTTTTCATTATCTAATGCTGCATTGGAATAAGATCTTTTGAAGCCTGGTGAGAATATTTTCCTTGTAACTGGATTTCTGTAAGTCTTACCTGTACGAAAAGACAATCTCTTTATTCTGACATTAAAAGATATCCTTGAATTATATATAGTAGCTATTCTTACTCAGAACATTCGGCTTTGGGAACTTGGTTCTTTTCTCTCTTTGGCCGATATATCATAATAATTATGAGAAGAGCTGGAAACGAATCAACAAAGTATTGTGTTCATCGGAGCAATATTTTTTCTAAACTTTAATCTAAGGCGAAAAATTATCCTGAAATAAATTATGAACGCGTTCGAAAATTCAACTTTCTACTAGTAGAGCGCCCTTGTTTGACCTTGATTTACAACCTACATGTTAGTTATCTAGTGTCAGATAATTTTGATTGATATACCATAAAAATACTTGTAATGGTATTTGAATCTCCAGGATTTCATCCAAAATTAAATAGAACTGATGTTTTTTGAAACATTGAAGAATTATATTGCTCACATGATGTAGAGGTTAAGACTATTAAGCATCCAGAAAAGAAGAAGTCTAAATGCAATCCTTTCAAATTTATTTTTCAAAATGATTCAGAAATGAATCGAATTATAGCAAGAGAATCCTTATTCGTTTTATTGGTTATTAACCAGAGGTTAATTTACATTTCCCGATGGCCTCTTTTGATGATAGACAAATTCTAGGGTGTAATCAACAATCCGTTTCTTGTTATAACGAGGAAGGATAGCTAAAGTAAAGAAAAAAAACTAATTAACATTATTCTAGCCTAGGGCTATGTAGTGTATTTAATTTCTTGCCAAGAATATATTTATTTTCAATCAACAAATTTTTTATTGAATTTTGTTGTATAAAAATTTTTTTTCATCCCACATATATATGCCATATTTAAAAAGTGTCTGTTGTAACACACAAATGTTCTGCTATTAAACTAAAAAAGTTTTTAAAATATATTTTTTTTGTTTCGGCCTGTGAAAAACCTCTCAGGAAATATCCAAAACTAATTAATTGATATGAAGCTGGGAATTTATGATTTTTACAAAAAATGTAATTCGCTAGGCTTATATAAATCCTTGATACTAACAGAGAGAACAAACAAGAAAAACCTTGTGTGCGGTCATCACTACAATCAAGAAATTATAATTTTGAACTGTTTCAAATAAATAACGAACCTTTCAAGTTATTCGGAGTTAGCATAATTTAATTTTGATGCTCAATTTTTATCCTACAAAAAATTTTACTCTTAGAAAAAACCTCTACAATCGACTGCTTAACCCTTTATATCCCAAATTATTCTTTGGATATCTGATACTCGAGTTGTTTTACATGGGCGTATGCTAGTTTTCCACTAATTTTAATTAAACTGAATTAAGCTGAATCTCTCTGTCCAGATAAAATTTAAGGTTGACAGAATTCTTTTATTTTTCAGTTAAGGCATCTTGATTAGATCAGGACTCAGTTGTGTTTCTTGAACTAACCTGGAATGAAATCGACCACTGAATTATGCATAATAGATTATTAGGATTATTAAGAAATGATATCTTGTGTTATTGATGTTTCATAGTGTCTATGAAATTCGGAAAATTCAAATAAGATTAGTAAGCTTTTAAAGTTAACTTGTGAATCATTGTGACAAAGTTAACATGTAACACATAAACAAGGTTTAATTAATCTATAATTACTTATAACTACACATATGCTCAAAAATTTGTTTAAAACAGTTTGAAAATCAGACGTAAAATCTTTAAAAAAATAATGCTTTTTATGAATAATTGGAAGAATGTATTAGAACGAATTTTCTTCTTCTTTCTTCAACTCAATATTTATCTGCCTTTTAATAAGAGTCAGAAGATCATCATGATTTGAGCTCTGATTCTCAATGTCACAAGTAAATTCAAAGACACATCTGCATTTGGCTATGTAGAAAAGTTGAGAGTAGAACGAAGAGATCGTCTGGCTTCTTCGCTTTTGTTTTCGTTTCTTGAACAGCGTCATAAACTTTTCCTGAATACGACTCAGTGAAACTGTGGCTACACCAAACTTTTGATACACCTTGATAACTCTTTCGATTGTCCTTCTTCGGCTGTCTCTTCTAACATCTGGACTCATCGAGTTGCCATTATTGAAATGATAATCTCGTACAACTTGGCCATTTGTTGGTAGACACAAACAATTCAATCGTTCAGGTTTTTCTAGGACCTCCTTTAAATGCATGAGTATTGTTTTGAAATATTCATGAATTTAAACAAAGTTTATTACATGCAAAATTTATAAAACATTCTTAAAAATAGTTTAATTATTACATAGACTTTTATTTCCTTTCACATAAATATCTTGTTCAACTTGAACTAGCCAAGAGAATGGGGATTTTTTGTCGCATTCTGTTTTTATTTGTTCACTAAAGTACTCATGGGAAATGGCGTAATTCATAATTTCAAGAAACGAATATAAATGGGATTTTTTATCTCGTTTCATTCCACATCATGTATACTAAAATACAAAGTATACTTTTTCTGTTTTAGTCTTTTTCATGAGAACTTTTATATGTTTAAATCCGTTGGGTACTTTCGTTTTTTCTCAAAGTACGAAGTCTTTATGGTCTGAAGTTTCAAGAAGAATTCAAAAATTACAGTGTTCTTTCAGATCTACTTAAAATGAGTGTTTGAAATTGAAAAAAAGCATGTAGGAATTCAAATAATACACAACTAACAGTAGCATGTTTAGACACGTAAAGTTTTTATAGCCTCTTGCTTTACCAATTTGTAACATTTAAATGATAGACAAGAATTTCTATCGGTTCAAATTTAAATGGACTATAGAAGGCATATTTCTTGACCCAAATTTCAGCATCATTCGAGTAGAAGGCAAACATTATCTTTAAAAAACTTGAACAAATGAAAATCGAATATTCCTCTAAAAAATCAGTTTATAATTAATTTATAGTGAAAATTAGTAGTAGAATTTACAAGACAATTCATTGAATACGGTTAATTGAAATTTTGTCACACGATTCTGAAAATAAGAATTCTACAGGAGCCTACAATAAAAAACCGCTTTCATCTAAAATTTTTGAGTATCTCCTTGAAAAACTAACAATTTTTTTTAATTTCATCAACATTCTCGAGTGTTAATACAAAGTTATAGAAGAATTCCCCAATTCAATCTTCACTCAAGATCCTTGTTGTGTCTTGATAAGAATGATTGATAAGTTAATCCTATGCAGTATAGGCTATGCTAGAGTACTCTTCAAAATTCGAATTTCTATTTTCAGAAAACTGTTCCTCTATTAGGAAATGCATCTTCCTATCTACTATAACCAAGCTATTGAAATTTTTTAAATGCTTATTCTAAAAGTTTCTCAAATCGCCTTCCTATTTGATGTAATGAGCTTGGACAGTACAATTTTTATATATGACTTTTTAGATCAACAAAAGAGAATTTTTTCAGTTCTATCCAATGATATAAAACTTTTTTTCCATCTATGATTGATGATTTATCATTATATTTTCTTTTGATTATTTCGACTTGTATCATTTTGGAAGTTTTGCATTCGAACTAAGAATTAAATTTACTCTAGTAAAATATGTTACCGTGTGAAAGTTTCTTACGATTTACTAGTGAACTGGGAACATTAAAAAAATTCCTTCAGACTTTCTGTCCATACACAATGAAACTATGAAATTTTGAAAGGAAGAGTTAGAAAACCAAACTATGGTCATGATTCACAAGACTTAATTTATTTTATTTCCTACCTATCATGATCAGTAAATCGAGAGTATTAAAATTGGATTTGAAAACCATAGATTGCTTTTCTAATTCTCGATTTCAATTTTATCAAGTAAAAATGAACAATTTTACTTCTACAATAGATTTATCACTGATATTTAAATAAAACTGAGTAGGAAATTAAAGTTATTTTCACGAGTCACTAGTAAATCATAAGAAGCTTTCAAACGATTCCCTACCCAATTCAGTGATTCGTATTAATCCCTGCTTACACACGATTCACGATAACATACATATATAATTCCAGGGTACAGAAATAAACATTTTTTTCCTGAAAAAGGGAAGAAAATTTTTTTTGGGTCACATGAAAAATATTACATTATTAAATGTCCAAATCATTTTCCCATTTGTATAACCCATGTTAAACATACGAGAGAGATCTCTTTGAATTTTTAATAAAGATATTTTTTTTATTATATCCTATTTATGTCAGAGACAGATTGCAAATATTTCAGGCAGATGTAGGGGTTATTCTGAATGCATTGTAGCCTTTTTTCTTGAATCTTTTTAAGTATTAAAAAGTTAATTCTCAAATTTTTCAACTGCAGTAAAATAAGGATGTAGAATTAGTAATGAAACTTGTTATTCTCTAACTGCTTAATACTGGGGATCAGGTTGTCCAATTTCTTACTATGATCAGTAATCATTAATTATTAGTTATTAGCTTGACTTTTACATCCAATCCACCGAGACTATTTAATATTTTTAGAGAATTTACGGCTTTTCTTCCCACGTTACCAAAAACAGTTGTATCCCTTACTATTCGAAGAAAACTTGTGGAATATTTTGAGTAGTAACTTCTCTTCTACACCTCTATAATTATGGTCATTATATTTTTTAGGGCGGACGAATTCTTTCTAACTACTCAAAAAAGATATAACTATAATATCATAATATTATTTAGTAGGCAAATGAGAAAAAATATTATTAGTAAGTATAATTTTTCTTACTTACTTTAAAGTAGAAACACAAATTATTTTAAGATTATAATAACCTAATTATAAAATTTAACAGATTTCTATGCTTGGCTGGAAATTTATTTTCAAATGCAATCAAATTGTGATGTTTAGAATTTACTATTACCTCAAGAATATCTGATTTGGAAATTTTTAACAAGATTGGTTGAATAATCAAGGGTTCTTGAGAGTTCCAAGGATTAAGAAACGCTTTTTATCTTAAGGTTAGAGAATATAATATATTTTTTAATTTCTTCACACTTCTGGATGAGAAGTTAAATAAGGCACTTTATTCTATAATTTTTAATTGATTCAAGAAATATTGTTGGGATGGCCTAACTTAAATATTAATTAACATTTATACCCATTGGTCTATTCGATTTTTGAAATTTTCTTTCTTTGCTCCTGTAGAATATCAATCAAACATCTTAGTATTTATGAAATTCTCTGAGTCTGATTTATTCCTGTAGGCAATTTAAATTTCCAGTTCGGAAACAATAAAATTTAGATAAATATTACAAATTTTTTTCAAAATTGGCTTTTATATATCCCGATTCCCGAATAAAAGACCAAACACAGCATTGCACACATAGAATCCTTGATACAATAGAATGGAATGTAGTGGGAATTTTCATAAAGTTGATGAATTTCCCATTTTCTTTTTTCACATAGTACTGTAATGTATAGTATACAGGCACACACGTGCAAAGGGAATCTCTCAAGAAATGAATCTTAATGTGTTCAACATTCATTTATTAGTGTACATATTCCCTATTCTCATTACACTCTAAATAGAAGTAAATAGGTATAGCAGTGAATTATTATAGCGTATTATCAATTACACTATTCTCGTTTATATCAAATAAGAAACTGTTTTAAAAACTTGTATACTGTGTAGCATGGAGGAAACTTTCAAGTACAAAATGATCTTCTGTCAATATCTGTATATTTGAAAAGAAGCGTATTGGAGAGGAGAGAGATTGCTATCATATCTGCCAATGGTGTGATATGTCGTAGATCAATCTGTATTTAATAAGAAATACACTTACAAGGACATTTATTTTTATCTTGTTGTAGCCTGCCAGTTGAGGACAGCTAAAGAAGTTCATCTTCCGCCTCCCCTGCCAATTCCAGAGAGTCAAGAGGCACACAAGAAGTTATTACGCGAAAATAAGGTACCTTCACAAATTGATCCGACACTTCCAACAGAAGCATGGCTACCTGAAGATGAAGAGGCTCGTCGCCGGTACAAGTTAGCTCAGCAACAACGTAATGAATACACCTATCGTATGCGAGATTACCAGACAAAACTTGAGGAGTATCAGAATAAATTAATTGAAAGACGTAAAATTCTACAGGCCAACGACGAAGCAGAAATGAAATATCAAATTGAACGTCAGAAATATCTTGAACGTTTGAATAAGAAACGGTCCCAGAGTACTGGACGTATCATAACCCATGGAACAGTGTCCAAATCTCCGAATATTTATCGTACCACCCTTTTCACATCACAGTCTTGTGAGTTTAATGAGATGAATAAATAATTTCTTTATAATTATTAAATGTTGAATATTTCTTTAGTACGTTGCTCAGCTAAACAATTGGAGAGTATATCTGCTGAAAATTCGCCAAATCTATGTCGCAAAGCTACTTATATCAATCCTTCTGTGAGTAGATTTTATGTTTTTGTAATTTTGAGATTATAGATGAATGAAAAACTGCTGTAGAATTTTGTAAAATATAAATAAAATTTTTAGTAAACGCGATGAAATTTCTCGATACACTAAACTTCATTGTAAACGTATTACCCGAAAAATTATAGGCTGAAATATTTTTTATCTTTGTACATAATAAGCCAGTTTCCTGAGGTAGAACTTATCAAATCGTTTATTTTAATTAAAACTAATTGATATGAAGTTGGGAATCTATGATTTTTACAGAAATCTCGATATTTTAATCAAGAATTCGAATTTGTTAAAGATTTTCTGGAATCCTACTCATGCTGCCCACTTTTACCATTTGAAGAAAAAAAAACTGAAAAAAAATTATTTATATGAAAAATATGGTCATTTTTCGAATTCCCATTTGGCGCTATTCTGTCTAATCTTGATCCTGAAAAAACTTCTTCGATCAGCCTCCCACTTTCAAGTCGACAAAAATTTTCAGCTCGAAGTTCGAAAAAGGGGATTTTGGCGCCAAATGGGAGTTCGAAAAATGACCATATTTTTCATATAAATAATTTTTTTTCAGTTTTTTTTTCTTCAAATGGTAAAAGTGGGCAGCATGAGTAGGATTCCAGAAAATCTTTAACAAATTCGAATTCTTGATTAAAATATCGAGATTTCTGTAAAAATCATAGATTCCCAACTTCATATCAACCAAATTTAGATGGGTTTGTATTGAAACTCTCTTTCTAAAATATAGATAGATGAGAAAATCATTTAAATTTTTTTAGTCGTTCAGATCGTATTGCCAGCAAAAATTTTGACCATGGAAATACATGCCTCTCCGGTGTCTCATTACCTATTTTATTTTAAGAAATTAACGCAGATATACGTTGTTAGTTGAAGCGAACAAATGTACTAGAAAAAACTCAAAAAGTTATTATCACATTGAAACGAGAGTATTTCTAACCTGAAATCTAACTTTTCTGTTCCATCCACAACACGACTTAGATTATGAAAAAAATACTATTTCCAATGCAAGTGGTAACGATGCAAGTAAAGATCGAAAAGTATATCGAAAATAAAAATATATCTTTAATGCACATGATAAAAAAGAGAAAATTGGATCTAAACTACACCATGATCTGGAAATTATATTCTAAAGAGTGAGATTCAAAAGAAAAAGAAGAAAAGAAATAACCAAAAAAGCATTAAGGAATGATGAAACATGTTTCTTCTGTTCTGTTCAGACAATAGTTTAAGAGAATATTAATCTATATATATATATTCTTGAGCAAAAGATATACGCAGAATTGGCCAGAATTTCTTTTGTTTCTATCGAACTAGCACAACGTCTGAGGGTGTACACTCAAGAATGACGTTGTTTTCTAATATTTTATTCTTCTCTATACGTAGGTTTGAATCAAATAGAAAACAATACTTGATCCTAATTGGCTAGAGGTTAGAGCATTGTTTTGATTTGACGATAGAATAATAATTTTTTTCATTTTGATCAAATGATATTAACTTAATCATGCTTAAAGCAAGTGAATTTAATTTGTAATCAATTTAATTTTAGGGTTTAAATCATCCATTGGCCAAATCTGAGGGTAATCGATTATATGTGAAACCCCCGAGAGTTTATCCCGAAGAGAGATTCGAAAAGGAGTGTATTGGCCTGGAACCAATCGGTCCAGGTGTTCATCATTTGGAGAGTGGGTCAAGTGAGTTTTTCATTGAATCCTGGTTTTTAACTACAAAGCCTATTGACCAAATTCTCGTTATGCATACAAATTCTATATACTAAATAAGCAATTTAATAGAGAATATGATTATATTTATGAATTCATTTCTTAATTTCTTAGTTAGTGACGTAATAAAGTCAAAGTTTCTTTTTAGGTAATTAACACTGTTAACAGCAAATTATGGTCTAATTACTAACAAGTCAACTCCCTTATTCTTATAATTCCAGTTTAGCTTTTCAATAGTAAATATGCATTAAAGTGAATCGTATGAAAAGTTCTTACGAATCCCTGCTTTTACACAATTCATTGTAACTTGGAAAATGAGTTTTCTCGAAAAAAGTTTTCTTATCTTCTTACAAAAAATTATCCTTCTTGATCATGATGTTCATGACCTATGGAAATAAGTTTTAAGCAAAATTTAATTTCAAATAGGTCAGCAATCCCCAAGGATTCGTGGTGAAACAGTAATTGATGAAAGTAACATCATGCCGTTGCAACATCAAGCAGAACCAATTCGTACAGTTGAAGGAGCCTTTGAACGAGGTTTACGACCAACACCTGTTGAATTTGATCAGCTTCTCAATTCCGTTCGGCATACATCCCCACAATGGTACAAACCCAACATGTCCCGTGATGAAGGTAATCTTTAAACTTCCATTTGGAGACCAAACCCTTTCGTTATATAATTTTGCTTTAGTTAAGCTGATCTAAAAAAATCCTTTGATTTCATTTTATTCCAGATAAACGAAAAAGTATTTTTTTATTTCATTGAAAATTATTTTTTAACATAGTGATACAGAAATTGGCAAATTTACCAGCTGGCTCTTTTGTCGTCAGGGAAAGTTCCACTTTCCAAAATTCCTTTGGTCTTGCACTCAAAGTGACCAGACTCCCACATCACATAAAGATTGATCCAAATTGTAGGTTTCAAAATATTTCATGATTTATAAATTAAAGTGAGAAAGAATATGTTCTGATACTAATTTCTTACGCAAATCAGTTTTGAGCTGGGCCACCGAAGTCATAAATAATGAAAGAAGAAGATGATGCCAGTTATTTCACAAATAAGGCCTTTATTTCGGGCATACTCATCAGTGTGATACATGCCTTATATGGCATCATCATCTTCTTTTTTCATTAATGAAAAAGAATAGTTATCTCATTTTCTTCAAGGGAATCTTGTTTCGATCTATTTTTAAGTTTGTACCTATTATTAATTATTCTCATAATTACAGCTGATTTAAAGAATCAATTGGTTCGTCATTTTCTAATCGATCGAATTTCTGGCGGTTTTCGTATTCGAGGCTATGAAAGTGAACTCATCTTTGCTACACTATCCGAGTTAGTGGCTTATCATTGTAGAAAAACTGGAGCTCTCCCCTGTACCCTGAAGCTGCCCGGCTATGCCCCCGCTCCGACGCAAGCTGACTTATCTGTGAGTTTTTTTTTCAAACTAAACATCGACTTCAGAGGAGATTTTGTTCATAAACTTGAGGATGTGAGAAATTCCTCTTTTGTCCAATTACCATATAGAACACCCATACTATTTTTCAATTGTTTGGTTTGAAACCTTGCACCCAGCAGCCTCAGAGTGGTTTTTATACTTATTTAACTTTTATTAAATTTTTTACTTATTATTAATTATATTAGACTTTATGAAAGACTCAAGCTAGCATTCGTTTATATCCTTTCCGAGACCAGATGTTATATATGACCTCCTTGTTCAAATCAGGTTTTTTCAATTATATTACAATTAATATTAGGGTTATTTAGGGAAATAATATTGGTTGACAGGGGTATTTTGAAAAATGCCATGATTTTTTTTGAAAAATGCCGGGACACCGGAATATTTTTCGAAAAATCCGTACGCACATATCATTGCCACTTATATTCATTTATCAAAACCTTTCGAGCATATGGTCGCGAAGCATTTCAAAGTTAATGAAATGATCAAAATATACGGCAATGAATTGATCTACTGCGACATAAAAAAACTCGCGGAAACAGATTTGATAGGTAAAGACAAGAGGACGACCAAAGAAAAAGAGATTCAGATCTGAAGCAGAAAAAGTTTTGTGAAAAATTGAATACACTTGGATCCATTGACTTTTTCTTATGTTTTTTTCGTAATCCCTTGAATTGAGAAATCTTGGCAACACGATATCAAGACAAAAACTAAGCATAATTAATTTCTAAATCTCTATATATTAACAAAAGCAACGTCATGGGCCTTTTGGAGCAAATTGAAATCCCATTTTTATCTTCAATATCTAATAGAGACAGGCAAATTTTTTAACATCCGGATGTGCAAAGCTCATTTTAAAGAGAAATTTTCAACGCAATAAAGTTCCTATTAAACCATGTATTTTAAATATTGCCTACCCCAAATCGCAATTGAAAATGCCGATTTTTGAATTAGCGCCAACTATTTTCAATCGGTTAAAATCTAAATTTTGAGCCATTTGAATGCAATTTTAAATAGGTTCGTAAGGTATTTTTAATCAGCACGGCATATTCTAGTGAAAAATTCCGTTTAATTTGCGATATGTTGAAGATATTTGGGAAAATGGGACTTTGGGGCATCAGAGAATTAAAAATTTCGAATTTAAATTTCATAAATGGCATTTTCTAAGTTAGATCTAACAGATTCACATTGCAGCCGAAACATTGTTCGGGAAAAAAAATTTTGATATTCATACTCATTTTGACAATCATGGGTTGTTCTTTTCAGGTATTTTTCAAATAATTCCTCTCATTGGAGAAATTTTATTTTTTAATTACTCACCAGTAGATGAAAAATTCGATATAAATCAGATTCTGATGAAAATATGTGAAAGAAAACATTTTCATGAAATTTCCTTAGTAAATGTCTTTTATTATCTAAAGTAATTTTTCCAGAATCACCAAAAGACAAGGAAACATATTGTTAAATTTTTCGATGAACCCGTCAATTTTAAAAGTTTTTCAGGTAATCCACGTTTACAAGCAGAAAAAAGAGTCAATTGGTCTAACTTTACCAATACCAAACATCATCAGATGGATGTATTTATTCAATATGTAAATGAATACTTTTTTTATAAGAGAGTACATTTCAATCTATAAATAGAGACTAGAGTTAGGTAATCCACAACAGGGTGCTAGAAAATATTGTTGAAGACTCTAACCAAAAAGCACTCTTGACATATCTCTCTTCCCAAAAGTGTGTTCCCAAGTAATTTGGATAAGTTTTATTTATCTCATGTAGCAATAAAAAAGATATAAAGTGCATAATCTAATTTTCTTGCGAATCAATGTCTTATTCCGGAATCAGTTGACAATGAGCACTTCAAGATGCCACCAAAGAAGTTATTAATGGTCCATTATAAGCTTCGTCCAGGAAATTTTCCGGAAAAAATCAATACTCACTGAAAAATATTTATTTTGATGATCGAAATGGTACTTTAGAAGAATCCAAAATCTATTCTCTCCACTTCCTGTATTATTTTCAAATCATGGAGAGATGATTTTTTACGATAGAAAATACAACAGATTCTTCCAATATTTCTCAAGTTATCTTTTAATTTTAATTGTTACTTGTTTTTAACTATTTTATTACTCAAATTTGGTATTTTGTTTAAATTTCATTCTTGTACATTTCCGGATACGCACTCAGGATGAACCTTTGTCCATTATCATTCGATTTTTTTCGTTTTAAAACCAACCAACTACTGTAAAACTGCTGGAAAAAGAAGACGAAAGAGTGTCGCTTAATTTTGATAAACCACCTGCCTTATTCGATTAATTTGTATGATAAAACTCTCTTATCCTTCTGATATAGCTTCTCTTTAAATTATTTTCAAAAATGCACACACAGATTTTCTTCAGATTTCTTCAAATCCCTTCCCTGATTATTCAAATACTAGTCTGTATACTAATTAGATTTATAAATTTTTTCCAGCAAACTGGATTAGAAAAAGAAATTCTTAGGGATACGACTACAATAAGGAAGCATCGTTCCAGATCAAATACACCCCATCGAGGTAGCCGAAAAAGTAACAAGCAAGACTCGAACAATTTTTCTTCAGCTGAACGACGACGAACACATAAAGGAGTGACCTTGGCTGTTGCTGAAGGCTCCAATGAAGTCATTGACGACTCATTTCCCCTCCAATGCAGCATTAATGACGAATCAAATACAACTTTCAGACAGTTATTACCCAAAGGTGCTGGTGAGTATTGAAAATCTAATCTAACTCGTACCAAATCGAAAGTCTAAATGTAGAAAAAGACCTAGATTTGTCCTGCATAATAAAATCATCGAAATATAGAGCTCACATCATTGAGGGCCTCAAAAATAATACACTGAAATATTTATACAGCTATTCTCGATGAATTTGGGAAATCATGATTTTTACAAAAATCTCATTTTTTCATCTTGGTATCGAAAGATTATTATTATTGAAAGATTATTTGGTTACTGATTCAAAATGTACATTTTACTTATTGGACGGAAAAAATTTGCAAAATTTTTTTTTTTAATTTTAGAGACATTTAAAATTTCGAGTTGACGCGAGTTTTTCATTTTTTTAAACTTTGACTCGAAAATTTTTGTTGATTTCAAGGTCTGAGAGGAGTCAAACGTTATTTTTCATTAGACAAAGAAAATAATTACTCTTATTCATTTTTTGGAAAAACTCACCATGCGAAAGTCTACTATTTTCAATCATTTTTACTGCTTGGAAATTGACTAGAGTGATCCAAGATCATTTCAAAATTACAGGTTTTTGTCAAAAAAAATGAATAAGAGTAATTATTTTCTTTGTCTAATGATGATCCTGAAAAATAACGTTTGATTACTCTCAGACCTTGAAATCAAGAGAATTTTTCCACTCAGAGTTTAAAAAAATTATAAACTCGCGCCATCTCGAAATTTAATATGTCTCTAAAATTTTCCAAAAAAATTTTCTCCAATCAGGTGAGAAAGGTGAACATCAGTGACCAAAAAATCTTTCAAAAATTTCGATACCTTGATGAAAAAATGAGATTTTTGTAAAAATTATGAATTCCCAAATTCATCGAGAATAGCTTTATAAGCGTTTTGAATGTTTGGCTTTTTTAAATACTGTATTTCATACTAACTTAATCAAAAAGATATGAATAGGCTTAAAAGTAGTATGTAGAATTTCAATGTTCAACATGCTTACTCGCTTAAATGGAAATTACAAAGGAATTCTTTATTTCAGCCTGCATCATGTATTACTTGAGTTCAAGTGACATTAATCAGTTAACCGGTGCAATTGGTCTAAAGACGGGCATAGACAAGATCATGGGACCAAATCCAAAGAGCATAAACTTTCGTCCGATCGAGGTGAACTTTAATGTTATCGCTGATGGGATTGTCATGACAGATATACATCGTAGATGTTTCTTTAGGCGTCATTATCCATTGCAGAATCTCCTTTACTTCAATATTGATCCACAGAAACGAGAGTAAATGAAATCTCTGATATCATCCTTTTATCTTCGAATGTAATCCATTTCTTAATCTTTTCAAGATTCACAATGACAGTTAATAACAAAACTCACAAGCTCAAGTATGTTTCTTGAGAATTTAATCTGAACTTTCTGCATCATATTGAATTTAATTTAATGCGCTAAGCAACTATTATTTTTTATGTAAGAACCGGTATTCAAAAATCAAATATAAATAGCATACCTCATGAGTAGATATATAAACTTTCAACATTAACATTTTCTTTTCAAGAATCCTTGGATTTATTTCAAGAGTATCAGATTCCTCTCTAGACAATCGATGTCACATTCTATCCGAGTGTGAGCGCGGAGAAAGTGCCAAGGTCATCAGCCAATTTATTAATAAATATTTAATTTCATCAAAATAAAATCAAGATTGATAGATTATCAAATACACAATCTACATTTTCTTCCTTTCTAATCGAAATTTCCAATGACTGACCAATGAAAATAAAGCATTTTGGGAAATTTTCATCTGGCCTCAGTAGAAGAAGTCTCTGTCATTCATCAGCTATAATTATATCGAGAATATTCCTATATACATGATAATATAAAAATATATAAATCATAAGTATTATACATGCTTTGAAAAATGATTCACTTGTACAAAAATTTTCATAAACTTGTTGAGATATTCTATATATCGAGATTATATTATTACTTATTGTTATAATTCATTGCTTCAAAAAATCAGATTGATTATCATTATTTTTCTAATTTAACAAGAAAAATAGGTTCCTTTTAGAGAATTTTTTTTCAATAGAGAGTAGAAATATTATGATTTAATATTCACAAACATAGTAACCTTCTTTCCCTAAATACCTCCAAAAACCTTTGTATGTTATCTTTATAGCATGTTTTCAAATTTTGAAAAAAACCAATTCAATCTATAGAACTATATATATGTAATTTCTTTTAATGTGCCTAAAAAGTTGATATTGGACTATGTGTTTGCTCCAAGGAGTCAAATTGATTAAATTTAATTTTAAAATAGTAGTAAAAATATATATAATTAATTAACAAAATACAGGTTTTTCTCTTTTTTAAATACAGAAATACAGAATATGTATTACAGACAGACTAAGGGGCCTGTTGAGTCAACTCAGTCAAGCCTCCGACCAAAGTAAAATTTATGAAATAACTTTGCCTGAGTAAAATAAGCGTATTTTCTTCGAAAATCGTTCATTCATTAAAATTTCTGATCAAGATCACCACTTCAGATCATCAATTAGACCCTCTATCGCTTACAAGAAACCAGTATTTTTTTAATTTTTTATAATAGAGATGAATCGATCTGAAATATATCTCAAATCTAAAAGCATTTGAAATAAGATATCACGAGAGGACATACTTTTCTGATAATTTTTAGTACTCAGATTATGTTTTGCATATTTTTAAAGCGTGAAAGTCATACTCCATTATGTCGTTGCCAATTTTTCCCACAATATCCCCCGAACATGATAAAACAACGAAGTTAACCATGAAGCCCCTCTTGATGATAAGAATACTATTTTTGAAGAAAAAAATTAAGAAATCCATTAAATCGCCAAGATATTCCGGATTTTAGTGATTGCGTAGTAAAAAATCATTGAAAATTGAGCGGCGATTTGAAAAATTCAGGATTTTTAAAACTGAATGACATAATGGTGAAGCATTTTTGACACAAGCTTCAAAATACAAAATAATTCTTAGAATTTCTAGCTCTACCAGAAAAAATCGTCCTAATATGAGATTAAAAATTTCGCTCTAGCCTACTAGATATCATTTTCGACGAGATTATCATATACTATACTTGCAGTATGACTCCAAAATTCAATACATTTTAAATAAATTTCCAAATGGGCCTATCAGAATGCGACAAAATCATCTTGACTATCAATTTATAAAAAAGTCAACTAATTGTCACTGATATACTGAAAGTTAAAGGGTTAAATTAGAGAACAGTTGCCCCATCTCATTTCTCTTTACTTTGAATCGTGTTGGTCTTTTTATCACCGCAAGGGATTCGTTTTCATTTCATCGATGTTCAAAAGCCCTTACTAAGGGCCCCTTAGTCTCTTCTTCATTCAGAAAAATTACTGCAAAACAAGAGGGGGCAAATGTTCTATGGATTATCCAATTAAAGTTTTCAAATCCTCTGTTGGTCGTATCCACAAGACCGTAAAAATAGATTGAGGGATCAAATTCTTGGTTTATTTATTATTTTCAAATTAAAATAATCATATTACATCATAGTGAAAATGTACATCTATCTTAGAAATGAGCCAGTTATCAAGTTTATTTCATAACTTTTCCCAAAGGGCTAGTGAATTCTCTTTAACAAATCAGGAATAGGAAAGAGTTTGTAATGGGCAAACATTCAGATAAAGGTTGAAGTTCCATTCTCCTTAACTTCGTGAATTTGATGAGCCTGTTGAGTTAAGCGCATAGTCCGGACACTCTTTGTTTTCATCTGACACTTAACCTTTTCAACGTACTCCATGTCCCGGTGTGTCATTATCCTTCGTCGATGACAAGCCTATTAAAGTAAAAAATATGAGATTTTATATAGTTTTCTGTTAAGCCCTTAATTATGACCATTGGATTGATCGGATGAGGTTGGGAATCTATTATTTTTACAAGAAATGGAATATCTTGAAGATTCTCAGCTCATACAAGCCATATTTTGTCTACTTTTATCATTCGAAGAAAAAAATTCTGAAAACTTTTACGATTTTCTTGATGAAAAAATTGAGATTTTCGTAAAAATCATAGATTCCCAACCTCATACCAATTAGCTTCAGAAACATGAAGTATGATTACTCTCAATATTTCTTCTGTTTCGAATTTTGGTCAGTTCTACGTGCTCTGAGAGAGGAGAACTTTACAAATTCATTCAACAAATGGGTTCCACATGATCTCAATGAATCACAAAAAAGGGAAAGAATTGAAGCCTGTCGAAGACTCCCTAACAGACTCAGTTATGACAACTTAAAGAATATCGTTACAACAGGCGAAAAATGGATCTATCTTCAGAATTAGAGTCGAAAAAGTTCTTGGAAACGAGTTGGTGAAAAAGCAACTCAACCCTCTCCAAACAGGTTTTCAAAGAAAGTGATTTTCTAGACAAGAAAAAGAGTAATCCACTATGAACTAATGGATTATGATCATACAGTCACTTCCTATATCTAGAAACGTTAAGGCAAATGGGAAGAGATGTTAAAAGTCTTTTTCAAGATGAGAATATTGATGTCAAAATCCTCCTTAAAGTCCTGACCTAGCCCCATTAGATTATCATCCTTTCATGTCGATGCAACATTTTTGAAGGGTAAAAAATTCCACAATAAAGGAGAGGTCTTATCAACTTTTTTTCGATTCAAAGTCAATAATTTTACGCTGATGGAATCTCTTTTTTTGTTGGCAGAAATGTATTAATTCTGCTGGAAAATATTTTGATACCTGATTTTTCAAGATATTTTTTATCTCTGAAGTTTCATTTCTTTTTCTCTAACCCAATATATTGTAATCGGATGGTGAATTAAACCGATGATTTAATCTGAATTCAAGATAGAGAATGATTTGAAAAATATTTGATTCAATAATAAACTTACAACACAATATATCATCAGCATGAACCCTCCATTATAAGCTATATAAGATATCGATATGAAGGCAATAACATAAAACTCCATATATTCTGGTAGCTCTTTATTGTAATGTTTGGCTATTCGGTCTGTGGCACCGATAAGACCATGCCAAATGCATATCAATGTTATGATAAATAAACTTGATATGACATATTTATCCTGTTATAAAAAAATCATTCAGTATTAAGAGGAATGAGCCAATTTCTAAGATAAATTTTCTATACTCGTATGTTTTTCTTAATGAACACAGATTAAAGATGTATCTACTTGAAAGTATATACAAGATTAATAAATTTTTATGAATATAATTTTCAAATTTTAATTAAATGGTTTTTGATATTATTCAAACTTACAAGATATGTCAGGTAAGATATTTTAGGCAGACACTGATTGACAACGAACTTGAATGCAACTAAAGTTAATACAAGGGTAAACGTCAACTGAAGACGATTTTGAGGATTCTCTCGGTCAACACAGAACGTTACCAATGACAGAGAACAGATAAGAAACTAAAAAAAACAAATAATTGATCAAAATTAAATAATAATAATAGAGAATATAATGATTCTTGTGAGTAATGTGTTAATAATGATTAGCTTAATAATTTATAAATAACGAAGGCTAAATTTTGTAATGAGAAAAGCAACATTTTGGAGAGAATATCCCTTCAAACACGATGATTACAAAAACTAACACTGAATCTGGAAACTAATGTTAGTTTTAAGACTCCCTAGTTAGCAAGGGAATCTGGAAACTCGGGACAGAGTCTGAAGAGTTTTACGCTGGGGTTTTTTCTCTGAAATTCCTTATAAGTTTAAAACCAAAAAACAATAAAGAATGTCTTGATCATGACAAAAATTTTGTAACATTTTTTATTTACACTGTAGATTCTACAGCTATCTACACCTAGTTAATATGAAGATGGTAATTTATGATTTTTACTAAATTCTCAATTTTTTCATGAAGTTTTTTTGGAATCTAGATCATGAGGTCCTCTTTCACGATACGGAGAAAAAAAATTTAGAAAAAATCAATTTTGAAATAGCGCCAAATTCCCATATTTTTGAACTTGAGTTGAAATTTTTTGTTGATTTCAATGTGAGAGGGTGATCAAAGTTGATTTTTTGGATCACAATAAGACAAAAAAATTAAATATGCTGAATATGGTTTTGATTTTTTGATCATTTGTCCTACTTGAAAGTCGATGAAATTTGATATTTCAAGATCCCTGAAAAATGACGAATTTATCAAAATTTTTATTATGATCATCGGTTTTTTTGTCTTATTGTGATCTTAAAAATCAACTTTTGATCACTCTCTCACATTGAAAAATTTTAACTCAAAGTTCAAAAAAATGGGAATTTGGCGCTACTTCCAGATTTCAAATTTGAGGTATTTTCCTTAAAAATTGATTTTTCCTAATTTTTTTTTCTCTGTATCGTGAAAGAGGGCCTCATGATCTAGATTCCAAAAAATCTTGATCAAATTCGATTTCTTGATGAGAAAATTAAGAATTTTGTAAAAATCATAAATTCCCATCTTCATATTAACTAGCTTTATGTCGGTATTCATATTTTTAATATGCTCCTTTAAAGAAATAATACAGTAATTAAATTTGGTTTATAAAATTTCAATATAATCACGAATATGTCATTATAATTAGAAATAACTTATTATTTCAAATAAGATATAATAAGAATTATTTTCATTATAAAATTAATTTTGAATCCTTTTTTTGAATTTGAAACGAACGTTTGAATGAATATCAAAAATAAAGATGATTACGATGATATGGAGGAATAAAAACTACAAATTTATCTAATTCTAGAATCTGCATTCATTCTTAGTGTGTGTACTCAAACTTTGAGTCTCAAAGAAAAATAATAATAACCTTAATTTCTTTTATTTATTTACGTCGATAGTCTTAGAGAGGGGTAGGGAAAGAGCGATAATATTTGATCAAAGAAAATTCATTATCTGTTCGAGAGATAAATTACAAGTGTACCTTTTTCATTGTAATTTAATTCTTAAACATTTCTATTAAAAAAGACAGTTCCACTCAGTCAGTAAATACAAATTAAAGTGAGTCATTAATTTTGAATTTTGAAAAATAAGAAATTACTCGAGCTTCAATTCTAACTTAGCCAGGTAGATTAAGAAATACAAGTTTTAAGAAAAGCTTTTAGAATGTTTTACCTTGTGGTATCAACTGACTACTTTAAAGTAGGTTGACATTTAAATTAGAATTTAATTTTGGTTAATTTTTGATATACTGATTCAGCGTCCTTTGAATAGTATGAAAAGTCGGGTAACTTTCTTATGATTCATGGAGGGACCCAATTTAAGAGATAGTCAATTTATCTGAGCTGTAAAGACCAATTAGCTTTACTTAATTCTGATTTTCGAGATAATAGAAATTTTTAAAATGACAAAAAATAGTGCATAAAATCTCAAGTGTGTCAACTTACAGTGACTAAAAAAATATTCCATATGAAATAAGCTGGCCGCCGAGCAGCCCGACATTTCACAGACAAAGCAGGCCTCACTGATTCTGCCTCGGCATACTCATGGCTTAGTTCATGTTGTTCTGTCTCGATATGTTTATATAAATACCATTCTTGTTCATCTAGATCGTAATAATGATTAGTTTAAAAACAATCTGAAAGGAAAGACGTTTATATGAGAAAAAAGATGATAGAATAGTTATTTTAAATCTAAGGTATGCGGTTTTGATCTAGAAATTAAAATCTATTGAATGGTCTAAAAATTAACCGAAACTAAATTTTTAGTTTGAAAAATGATATTATGCCTACTTTCAAGTGATGACACGAGATTTTTTTATATTTTTTGGGGTAGAGAGAAGAGGGGTTAATTTTCCACATCCATCTCTGGGGTATACCTGTACAATGTATTTGAATTAAATATGAGAGCTTATTTAAAGACCATGAATAGTTAGGAAATTTTAAAAATAAATTTTATTCCCATGACATCGGATGTGAAAAAGGAAAAAATTGCAAACTTTCCAATTTTTATTTCGTTTCAGGATCACTTTAAAAGAGTAACTATGAATATATCAAAAAATCATTGCAGGAAATGATAATCATAAACAATTTCCTGCAAAGATTTCTATGATATTCACGAACAGGTCTCCTTATGATTCTTCTGATGTTTTTGATTTGATTGTGAATATGGAACTCTATTGATGGAAACTTACCAACAAATGATTGTTTATTTATTCTATGCGGTTCGTCAGGATCATTGACAAGACGAATTTCTGATGTTGACAGATTCGAGGCCACTGTCACTGTAAGATCCTAGACAGAAAAATTATCATAGATGAAAGATGAATTTCAAAAACAGAAATCATGCTTCAAAACCATTTTTGAGTAAATAAATAGAAAAATTATATTTTTAGGTTATCTAATAAAATAGGAAATTTTTGACTGAAAAACAAAAATTAGATCTAGATGAGATTCAAGGTATTTATAAAATAACTTGCTCGTGCGAAAAGTCATACATAGGTCGCACCGAAAGAAATTTTGAGATAAGATGTAAAGAACACAAAAAGGCTATAGAAAAGGTACAGGTAGTCAGTACCTAAAAAGTCAGTATTAGCTAAACACTGGGCTGATAATCCAGATCATATTATAGATTTTAATAACGTAAAAAGTTTACGAAACATGAGGAATAAGTATAAAAATATGATTTTGGAGTCTATAGAGATTAAACTAAACGAGGTTGTTAATGGTAATAAGACGGAAATCGTTGGTTAGAATTGATTGATTAAAGTTGAGAGGAAATCTGATTGGTTTAAGGTTTTGATTGGAAACACATCGTTTTAAGTATCTTAAGTTTTTTGAAAAATCTCACGCCAGAAGAAGAATACGACATGTATTCGAAATTTTGTGTGAGTACCAACTATTTTTATCAAGGTAATCTAAATGTTTTTTATTCTAATCTTAATTTCAATTTTCTTTCAAGTTATATTATCGGAGTTATAACTCTAATAATTCTGTTTACAATAACAATCACTGTAATTTTTATAATCCTTATTTTTAAGAAATACTACACCTTTCTCTCCCCTTTCTTTCTCTACAGATAGACCAATACAAGCCAGAAGACAACATAGTCAGGTACCAAGCGAACAACGTTTTAGTCAAAGAAAAATTATAATTGTATTAACTAAGGTATTTTTTCTTATTATAATGATATCATTAAGAAGATGTCAAAATTTATTGAACAAAAAAGGATTTTAGATAATTCTTTAAAACTTTCTTAAAAGAAAGAAATCTAAAAATAAAATAAATGAATAGTTATGAATCTGTTAACTTAGGTTCATAAATGGTTAGATCATGAATGATTTCTCATAAAACGCATTGTGTGAATAGATCAATAGAGAAACTGCAAATGGTAAAAGACGTAGAAAGCGTAAAAGTCTAAATGGACAACCAACATTGGAAGGATCCGTAAGAAGGAAGCAATAATCATGGATACAAGCCATCAAGCCTACCCCTTTCCTTCAATGCTCCGAATGGATATTACCAATCAGAGGATTATGTTTTTTAATAAAAACCCAGTGAAATATAAGCTTTATAACTAAACATTCACTCGTCTTGTAAATCCTGCTTAAAGAATCAGGAAACACTAGAGTCTGTAATCAATTCATTCACTTGTTCTATTATAAAAATTCTTTTAGAGTTTTAAAGAATAATCAGGGATTCAATTCTTAAGAATCGAGTTAAATTTTGATTTCATAAGAACATCCTTAAAAAATTGGGATTTCGGAAATTTTGATTTCTACATAAAAACTAACCTGAACATCAAATGGAAAATGATCAAGTTCCAAATTTTCAAGAAAGATTCCTGAAACTCTCCTCTTCTCGACTAAGAAAGCATGGCCGAATTCATTGAAAGTGATCATTTGATAAATTTGCTCTTTTGCTTCCCCAATTGTATTTTCAACGTATAACTTTGGCGTCCAGCTGTGTGTCCAATCATATTCCTGTTTAAAAAGTTAATAAAGTTCTTTTACTTGTTCATTCCAATTTACTTCATGAATAACTACGAAAATTCATTTAGGATTTCTTAATAAGGAATGGGGAAGTACAAAATATTCATTTTACAAAAAAATAATCCAAATAAATAATCTAAAATTCAATGTTAGATACGTCTGGAGGAAGGTCTTATTGTTTGTAAATACGCTGATTACGAATCTACAGTTGTTTTAACGCAATTATTTTTGGTTCAGAAGTTATCTATCAGAAAATGGGTCATTTTTTGATCCAAAAAGAGGTTATCTTTGTAGCTTTACGAGATAGAGTTCAGGCGATTGCATATTTGAATTATAGAGGTATGATTCCTCGATAAAAGTTATTTTACTTTTTATTTATAACACTGGGAAGTAGGTTTTCAAAAAACAACGTTTTAAACAAAAATTAATTTTTTGAAAAAAATCAACTCTCTTTAAATTAGTATAGCGCGAGTTTGACGAATGATAGAGCTAAGATCGTATTCCAGGAGATTAATAAATTTCCTATCGAATTGGTGGTATTTTTTGAGGCTTGAATGAATAATAATGAGTTGCAAAAATGACGTGTGATAGAGCTATCACTGTGGTACTTCAAGGGTTAAACCAATCAGAGAACTGAACAGTAGGGATAACTTTTCTAGAACAACCTTTCGAAAATCCCCAGAGGCCTACATGAATAAAGATTCTTTATGATTTAAGGACTTCGGGTGTAAAATTTCTCTAAGGAGACAATGGTATTTTCAATTGATTCAAGAAAATATCTGATCTACATGGTTGTCTTGAACAAATAATTAACTTCCAAATACAAAAAATTATTCTAAGATTGATTATTTATAGCTTTTGAAAGTAATTGATTTTTCGACTTTGGGTAATACAAAATTTTTAACTTCTCAGATTTATGCGTTCATTTGATAGAAAATAAAAGAGTGAGAAAAGTTTCCTATTGAACCTTATGTTTTTAATTTTATTTAGATATGCATAATTTCAATTAAAGATGTCAAATTTTCAAATTCGCGCCACCATTTTTCAATGAATTCTACTACGAGAAATGATCAATTTTGAATCATTGGACAAGCTTTCATCTTTTTGAATCAGATTTTCAGGTCAAATTAATATTAAATATATTCTTAATATACCCTGAAAAAATCCATTCAATTTGGGAAAAATTAACGATTTTAGGGAAAATAGAAAATGCCATATCTGAACACCAAAATTTTTAAATTTAGTTTCCGTATACGGCAATTACGGAGCATAGAGAATCTATTTGAGGCATAAAAGAGAAAAGTGTTCGGAGAAAAAAAATTGTCTTTCTTTAATATATATCTAGATAGGAAAAATCATCAAATCTATTCACTACACTTCAGAACCTACTAGTGTTATGTATCATTAGAACCGCCCTTAAAAGTTCTATTGAAAAATTTACTAATGCTCAAAAAATATCCCTACTGAACAGCTCCCTGAAGAACTAAAATTTTCATTCACTAAAGTCTTCTACAGTCATGGCTCATCTCCTTTGATTTTTAGTCTGATATGAATTTAGGTATTTGATTCAAACACCTTCATAATATCAATCATCTTAAAAAGAAGAGCAGTTCTATTCTACATGTTCAAAAAACTGAACATATTCGGGATATGCAAAATTAATCCATTACTTTGATAATTATAATTTATTGATTCTTCCTCATCTGAAATAAATATCAGTAAAGATAGCTTCTCATGTAACGAAATATAACTGAACTGATAACACACTAGTCAAGAGATTAATATATGTATTGGAATAAATTCAATATCAATACATTCCCCCAAGAAAATCATCATTCATGAATGAAATTCGATAAAAGAAAGAATTAGGTAGGCTTTTTAAAATTACAATTTTCACTTCATATTGATAATTTCTAATTATTAACAACAAGGAAAATTCCAAAGCACACAAGAAAGTAAACACGTATTTGAAAATTTACGTGAATATTTAAATCACAAAAAAGTTTAGTTGCCCAAATTGCGCTCAAATTTTGATGAGTAAAGATTTGAAACGAAATAATTTCCAAATTCTTACACATTCTAAAGTTGATATGAGTTGGGAATCTATGATATTTATAAATATCTCAATATTTTTTATCAAGAATTTGAATATTACGAATTAGTAATTCATGGAGTTTTTCGAAAACGTCCGAAAATATATAATTTAGAAAATTGGAAGAAGATAATTCTTGGTGGTAATTCTTCAAAAGTTATATAATAATTAATTCAAGATAATAATTAAAATTTATGAAAGAAATAGTAAAAATTAGTTTACAAATTCCAGTGTGATTATGGGACCTCATATATAGGTAGAACTATTAGTAAATTCATCATTGGTTAACTGCAAGGTAACTGCAAGTCATGAAGATGGTTCTTTTGGATACATAGGTTAGGGTCCTCTCCCATTATGAAGAACTTTCCTCTTATTTTAAGTTCTGTTAGATTGTCTTTTGGGCATTTAAATAAAATTTTGAAATTTTCTTCATTTGCCTCAAAACCACATCTATCCAAATGTTTTTTGATTGAAGAACTATTCTTATTGAGATGCTCGTGTATTCTAATCGCAAGTCTTCTTTTGGTCCGTCCTATGTATTTAGCACCACAGGTAGCAGGTAACTATACAGGGTTAGAACTGACTAGAATACAGAAAGAAGTACTATCGTTTGGCCCAAATTTCTGCATTTCTGAATTTCACTATTGTTTGTTATTTCCCTAATACCTTGGCCCAATTGATTTTTAATTTTTCTTCTCTATACTTAAACAAATCAAGAATGGAGAAGTTTTTTGGTTTTTCATCGGTTTTGTAAATGGATTTTACTATTTTTCATTAACTATTTATTCATTAAAAAACTTTAAGACCTGGCGAAATATATATTTCTCTTATAAAATTCTTTTTATAAATTAACCAATGATGAATATCTCCATGGGTCATTCCGACGTATATCTAAGTATACGTGAATATTTAACTAATAATATTAGTAAATTATCTACAAGAGAAGAGGATCATCTTAAGAAAAATACTACGGTTACTAGGCATCTTAGAGAAGAAGAACATGCAGCTTAAATTTCTAAATTCTTCGTTTTATACAAAAACAACGGCATAGAAAAAAAAATTTCATTGATTTTCAAGCAGTGAAAATGATCAAGAAATCGAAGTTCAACTCTCAATCGGTAATGAAGCATTAGAACAGATTTAGCTTGATTGATTTTCTTGTCTAATTTTGATCCTAAAAAATTTCTTTAGATCACCCTTTCGCTTTCATACCAATAAAAGTGTCATATTCTGAAATCGAAATTTGAAAAATGACTATATTCATTCAATCAAACAATATCCAGACGAAAAGTATTTATTATACCTGGAAGAAATGGGGCTCAAAAGTTAAAATCTTCTTTTAATTTGACCGAATGCTGTTTTTAGAACTTGGAGTATTCCAAATACAGTAGAGATCATGTATTATCATAATATTTGATAACTGATTGACAACAATGCTACTTTGATCAAAATTGTAGCTTGAAAAAATAGGCTATGCTCAAAAAACTGTGAAAATAGTGACTGATGAATGAAAATTAATTTAATTTTAATTTCTACATTGTGAATAATATTGATAACAACATTTTTACATGGGAAATTAGTGAGAACTAATCTAGTGCAGTGTTAATAATAACTTATTACCTCTGGAAAATTGATCTAGAATCAAAAGTATTAGAAAATTACGAACTTTTGTGCAACACATAGAAATATAAGAGAATATAATATAAAATGAATGCTATTGAATTCTACTAAATTACAGTTCGAACTATCTAACAAAAACATCCGAGAGAAACTCTACATTCTTTGTCATTAAGCATTGCCCAGTCATTGATGAAGCTGGTGGAGTAAACCGTTCCAACGAAAAATATGTGGCATTTACTATGAAAATGTGTGAAAATTTCATTGGTGGGATCTGTTTTCAATGAAATTAATGTTAGACACACAAATTTTCTACGAACCAAAATGAATAACTTTGGAGGCTAATACTGACTAAATTTCTTCTATAGAGCCTATAAAAGTGTCCATCTTTTAGTATTAAATAAAATCTATAGAAACCCCTCTTTCAGAAATTTTTTAACAAAATTTATTTAAAAGTAGTGTCGTAATAAGAAATATTTTTTCATAGGAATACCAAACAGGTTACTCCACCAGCTCTGTCCACGGCCGTAGCTAGAATGTCTAAATATTTTATGAAGAAGCATTTCATCAGTCATAAAGGAAATTCGACAAAAATATCAAAGAAAGATTTTATGCACTTTCAATTGACAAAAAAAATTGAAGAGCATTTTTGAAAATTCATTTATGGAGAAATTTTCATGGAGTTTTGATTTTTCAAATTTATTTCGATCAATCGTCAGAATAAAGATGAATAGATCCTTTACAAAACAATTTACAAGTGAATTTGTATCCCCAAAAAAAGATTGGAAACTGAAATGTGTAAAATACTTGGCAACCCGAACTGAGTAGACTCAAGCTTATCTGAGAAGTTTAATCGTTTCATTGATATAAAACTTGTTGGAGATGGGCATTTTAGATTTTTACCAAATTCTCAATGTTTTCATCGAATTTGATCAAGATTTTTTGGAATCTAAGCCCACATTCACGCAATGAAGAAAAAATTTAGAAAAAAATCAATTTTTATGGAAATTAAGGCATATTCAAAATCTCGAATTAGCGAAGTTACCATTTTTCTGAACTTTGAGTAGAAAAATACTGACAAAGGGATCCAAAGTTTATTTTTTGGATCACGATTAATCAAAAAATCAAATTTATGCTGAATCAGAATTTGAGAATCAAACTATCATCGTGTAAAAATTGAATTTTGATGATTCAGGATCCCTGAAAAATAACGAATTTGTCTAAATTTTCATGGTGATGATCAGTTTTCTTGTCTTATTGTGATTCTAAAAGTCAACTTTTGATCACTTTCTCACTTTGAAAACGAGCAAAACTTTTCTACTCAAAGATTTGAAATATGCCATAAATTTTCCAAAATTTCTTTTTCTTCATATTGTGAAAGTGGGCCTCGTGATCTATAGATTCCAAAAAATCTTGATAAAATACGATAAAAACAATGAGAATTTTGTAAAAAATCATAAATTCCCATTTTCTTATTAACTAGGTATATTTTCAGTTTCCACTGCTCTATGAATATCTGGTCAGATTAAATTTATCAATATACTTACAAGTCTATCGTGCTTCTGGTCCATGTCCGGTTCACGCCATTTCGACTTGATGAGAATATCTGCCGCGTATTGCTCCTTGATTGTGTCGATTTCGCCAATTTTCAAGAAAATTACACACACATACACTTGCCGCTGACGAGAGGAAAAAAAATTAGATTAGTTTTAAATGACTACTTGTTAGTACATATTAATAATCATGTTTTTTGTCTGGACATATAAATAAATCATGAAGGAATCAATTAAGGTTCATACAGATACAGTCTGTATCTAAATAGGAAAAGAAATAAACTAAATAAACAGAAAATTTGTCAAATGCATCTTTTGGATTTCTTTTTTCTTTCTGTAAATGTATTAAGAGCAGATAGAATAAACACGTTCATTGATCGCAGATCACTTTTTATGATGTTAAATGAAATTAGAGGATGACTTTTCTCTGATTTCTTTGATTATAATCATCTATAAACTCATTATACTTGATAATTGTAACAAAATTAGACCAGAAACTAGAAACAAACTTTTTTCAAATTCTTCTTATCCTTTTCACTTTTATTCGGATTTTTCAGCATGAACCTGATCGGATTTCTGCGGAGGTTAAATCTCCTTGATACTGAATGATCAATATTCAGTGAGATAATCTTCTTCCGACAGCATTCACAAACAGTCTGGATATTCTGAAAGGTAGCGGTCTCATATTCATCTGGAATCGGGACCAGGTTCTCATCCAACATTTTCAGACTGTGTATTGTTCTGGGTGAACGATTGACATTCTCTTTTTCAAATTTCAGCTTGTTCTTCACAAAGTCTGTATCTGCCAAGTCTGGCGAAGTTGTTGATGTCAAATCATATGCCATTTTTATTGTGTTCTTCTGTAAGGATTTTCTAAACTTCTCTTGAAAAATGCTAGCTCCAGAATTCTTCCTAACAATAGTTGGAAAGGAATCAGCCATTAGTTCCGAGTACTTTTTTTCTTTAGTCGTTGCTTCGTTAAGGCTGGAGGAACTCTGAGAATTCACCATTGTATTGTTTTCAATTTTACTTTTCAACATGTTTGGCGTATGCGGGCTGAAGCTCATGCTGCGATATCGCGTAAATGATCCATCCAAATCACTGGTTGGCAATAGATTTTTAGCTTTTTCCTTCTTCTGTGACTCCTTTACAGTGTTCTTGTTGTTACTTATAATTTTACAATCTTCATTGTTAATATTTGTTATGACAATGTCACAAGGTGAGTCAATATCTGAACTCAAGTCAATGCATTCGTAGGAGTCCCTCTCTGACCAACCAGACATGGCTGGTAACAATGAAACTTGATTACAGTTTGAAGATGCTGATCGATTATTTGTGGCATTACTCTCAGTACTATAATTTCCAATGCCGATTATTCTGGATGGAATCATTCTTTCTTCTATGTAGACAAGTTCTTTGTATTATACTTGTATTAAGGAGCTTATCATTTATTTGTTTACTAATTGTGGATTATAATGATCTGCATGGATGGTATTGTTATCTTGTTAGTCATGATACTCATTGTGTATATTTCAATGTTAAATGTTCCGTACAGATTGAGAATTCAGCCAATGAGATACGAGTCAACCAAACGCATTTCCTCATTGGTCAAATTCTTTGAGTTTGTATGATTCGGAATGTATATCCACGCTCAAAATGTGGACATAATTAGATAATAACTGTATTTCCTTTATTTTAAAGAGTTTATACTTTAAAGGGGCTTCCTGAAAATCATCATAACCATTATAACAATATAATTTTATGAGTCTGTTTGCAATGATGAGCTTGAACGAATAATCAGAAACTTTACTACAATTCATTCAAGTTGAAATTCTTGACTAAATCAACACAACTCTGAGTGTGAGAAAACTGCCCGATTTGAATGAAGTGAAACTCAAATTTCAAATTTAAAAAAAGTTACAGTGTATTCATTGAACGAATAACTTGATGATTAGGGAATACACTTTAAGAAATTGTTTATGGTTGTCTAATTCGCAGTCGAGAGACAGTGACTATCTTTTAGAATAAAGTATTTTTTTCACTTTTTTTCAGAAAAGTGTTGATCCCATCTTATTCCAGAATGAAAAATACTGGAATCGATAAAAAATGTTATTATAGAATTCAATAAAAAAAACGTAGTGTGTCTCTTCTCACTATGGATGAGAGTTTTTTGTCCTTTTTTGTGAGAATTATCAGTGGGATATTTAAAAATGTATCCTCTATGAAATAAAAACAAACAGATAGAGAGAGAGAGATGGTAGATAAATAGAGAAAGCAAATTAATCAAGCTTTTTTAGTATAGCAATTAATTTCTATCAATTTTATGGTCAGCTATCCCTTAGATTAAGTAATTATTAGCAATTACTGCGTAAATAAATCAAAGTTTATTATTATGAGTGGAACAAAGGATTTTTTATTCCTTTAACCCTTCGTATATGTTACGACCAATGTGTACACTTTGAACAGTGTATATGTTGTAGCTAATTCGTAATGAATAGCTAATTCATACTTAAGTTCGTATTAGCTAAGGATTTTTAGCTAAAACGTACTGAAAGGGCAGAGGGGAATACACCGCATATATCTGGTGTATGCTAAACAATTTCAGTACGTTTTAGCTAAACTATTCATAGCTAATTCTCACTGAAAAGTTAATTAATTTCTTGATTGCTCTGAGTAAATCCTATAAACCTTGGTAAATACTTCGTTAGCCCCTCATTTGAAAGGGAATCTAATGTTCTCTTAGAATAAGCAAAGAAAGAAGCTATATCATTCGCTGGAAACGCACTATATTCAGTCCAAGATAGTTTTTTGAAGAAATAATGTTTTCAAAATATCCTAATTTTGCGGATTTATTTTTTCAAATAGTAAAAATTTATTTATTCAAAATTGGTTTAAAAATAATCTATTAATTTTTGAATGAAAAATTGAAACAAGTTTAAAAAAAAACCAAAGAGAATTGCATTTAATTCCATTTAATCTAATGATGAATCTTGTATATAGACTAATTGCTTGAAGCTTTTTCGATTGAACTGATTAGTTTCCACATTGTTCAATGTCAAACATTTTATACACTGTTCAAAGTGTACACATTGGTCGTAACATATACACTTGAATGAAATTTTCCTAAATTTCTAAAATCACCTATCGAAATGATAAAATTAATCTCAACAAATTTCGCTTCAAAATACCTTTCATGGTTCTGGAATAAGATAAACAAAATTGAGAAAATTTTCAAATTAAAAACATTTTTTTGACCAATCAGAATAATAATACTATTTATAAAAAATAAGAGAAAATTTATTTTTAACTGTGGAAGAAACAATTTTAACAGGATTTTATCGGGTTTTCTTATAGACCATCTTTAACCCTTAACTCATTATTATTCATTCAAGCCTCAAAAAATACCTACAATTCGATAGGAAATTTATTAATCTTCTGGAATACGATCTTAGCTCTATCATTCGTCAAACTCGCGCTATACTAATTTAAAGAGAGTTGATTTTTTTCAAAAAATTAATTTTTGTTTAAAACGTTTTTTGAAAACCTGCTTCCCAGGGTTATAAATAAAAAGTAAAATAACTTTTATCGAGGAATCATACCTCTATAATTCAAATATGCAATCGCCTCAGTCATCCAAACGTTTCGACAGTGATTGTCTTCACACGCCTTCTTCAGTAGTACGACAAGTTTGTCAAAAAACAAATTACTATTTATATACTTTCATGATCTCATACCTATCAGTTTTGTCCAATCAGATGAGAGAATAGAATAATACAAGAGGCTGACCTATGATAATAAAGTATAGATAATCAGGACAGAAAAGAGTTATAATTTTTTCATCAGATTTGATTTAACTTCCTTCTTTTGCCAAAAAGCTGAATCCAACACTGCTCAATGTTCACTTCACCAACATTTCCATTAAAAGTATCATTATTGCCTATTTCTAGAGCTTCATGAATTAACCTCTTTCTAAAGTTCTAAAAAGCTCTAGAAATAGGCAATAATGATACTTTTAATGGAAATGTTGGTGAAGTGAACATTGAGCAGTGTTGGATTCAGCTTTTTGGCAAAAGAAGGAAGTTAAATCAAATCTGATGAAAAAATTATAACTCTTTTCTGTCCTGATTATCTATACTTTATTATCATAGGTCAGCCTCTTGTATTATTCTATTCTCTCATCTGATTGGACAAAACTGATAGGTATGAGATCATGAAAGTATATAAATAGTAATTTGTTTTTTGACAAACTTGTCGTACTACTGAAGAAGGCGTGTGAAGACAATCACTGTCGAAACGTTTGGATGACTGAGGCGATTGCATATTTGAATTATAGAGGTATGATTCCTCGATAAAAGTTATTTTACTTTTTATTTATAACCCTGGGAAGCAGGTTTTCAAAAAACGTTTTAAACAAAAATTAATTTTTTGAAAAAAATCAACTCTCTTTAAATTAGTATAGCGCGAGTTTGACGAATGATAGAGCTAAGATCGTATTCCAGAAGATTAATAAATTTCCTATCGAATTGTAGGTATTTTTTGAGGCTTGAATGAATAATAATGAGTTAAGGGTTAAAGATGGTCTATAAGAAAACCCGATAAAATCCTGTTAAAATTGTTTCTTCCACAGTTAAAAATAAATTTTCTCTTATTTTTTATAAATAGTATTATTATTCTGATTGGTCAAAAAAATGTTTTTAATTTGAAAATTTTCTCAATTTTGTTTATCTTATTCCAGAACCATGAAAGGTATTTTGAAGCGAAATTTGTTGAGATTAATTTTATCATTTCGATAGGTGATTTTAGAAATTTAGGAAAATTTCATTCAAGTGTATATGTTACGACCAATGTGTACACTTTGAACAGTGTATAAAATGTTTGACATTGAACAATGTGGAAACTAATCAGTTCAATCGAAAAAGCTTCAAGCAATTAGTCTATATACAAGATTCATCATTAGATTAAATGGAATTAAATGCAATTCTCTTTGGTTTTTTTTTAAACTTGTTTCAATTTTTCATTCAAAAATTAATAGATTATTTTTAAACCAATTTTGAATAAATAAATTTTTACTATTTGAAAAAATAAATCCGCAAAATTAGGATATTTTGAAAACATTATTTCTTCAAAAAACTATCTTGGACTGAATATAGTGCGTTTCCAGCGAATGATATAGCTTCTTTCTTTGCTTATTCTAAGAGAACATTAGATTCCCTTTCAAATGAGGGGCTAACGAAGTATTTACCAAGGTTTATAGGATTTACTCAGAGCAATCAAGAAATTAATTAACTTTTCAGTGAGAATTAGCTATGAATAGTTTAGCTAAAACGTACTGAAATTGTTTAGCATACACCAGATATATGCGGTGTATTCCCCTCTGCCCTTTCAGTACGTTTTAGCTAAAAATCCTTAGCTAATACGAACTTAAGTATGAATTAGCTATTCATTACGAATTAGCTACAACATATACACTGTTCAAAGTGTACACATTGGTCGTAACATATACGAAGGGTTAAAGGAATAAAAAATCCTTTGTTCCACTCATAATAATAAACTTTGATTTATTTACGCAGTAATTGCTAATAATTACTTAATCTAAGGGATAGCTGACCATAAAATTGATAGAAATTAATTGCTATACTAAAAAAGCTTGATTAATTTGCTTTCTCTATTTATCTACCATCTCTCTCTCTCTATCTGTTTGTTTTTATTTCATAGAGGATACATTTTTAAATATCCCACTGATAATTCTCACAAAAAAGGACAAAAAACTCTCATCCATAGTGAGAAGAGACACACTACGTTTTTTTTATTGAATTCTATAATAACATTTTTTATCGATTCCAGTATTTTTCATTCTGGAATAAGATGGGATCAACACTTTTCTGAAAAAAAGTGAAAAAAATACTTTATTCTAAAAGATAGTCACTGTCTCTCGACTGCGAATTAGACAACCATAAACAATTTCTTAAAGTGTATTCCCTAATCATCAAGTTATTCGTTCAATGAATACACTGTAACTTTTTTTAAATTTGAAATTTGAGTTTCACTTCATTCAAATCGGGCAGTTTTCTCACACTCAGAGTTGTGTTGATTTAGTCAAGAATTTCAACTTGAATGAATTGTAGTAAAGTTTCTGATTATTCGTTCAAGCTCATCATTGCAAACAGACTCATAAAATTATATTGTTATAATGGTTATGATGATTTTCAGGAAGCCCCTTTAAAGTATAAACTCTTTAAAATAAAGGAAATACAGTTATTATCTAATTATGTCCACATTTTGAGCGTGGATATACATTCCGAATCATACAAACTCAAAGAATTTGACCAATGAGGAAATGCGTTTGGTTGACTCGTATCTCATTGGCTGAATTCTCAATCTGTACGGAACATTTAACATTGAAATATACACAATGAGTATCATGACTAACAAGATAACAATACCATCCATGCAGATCATTATAATCCACAATTAGTAAACAAATAAATGATAAGCTCCTTAATACAAGTATAATACAAAGAACTTGTCTACATAGAAGAAAGAATGATTCCATCCAGAATAATCGGCATTGGAAATTATAGTACTGAGAGTAATGCCACAAATAATCGATCAGCATCTTCAAACTGTAATCAAGTTTCATTGTTACCAGCCATGTCTGGTTGGTCAGAGAGGGACTCCTACGAATGCATTGACTTGAGTTCAGATATTGACTCACCTTGTGACATTGTCATAACAAATATTAACAATGAAGATTGTAAAATTATAAGTAACAACAAGAACACTGTAAAGGAGTCACAGAAGAAGGAAAAAGCTAAAAATCTATTGCCAACCAGTGATTTGGATGGATCATTTACGCGATATCGCAGCATGAGCTTCAGCCCGCATACGCCAAACATGTTGAAAAGTAAAATTGAAAACAATACAATGGTGAATTCTCAGAGTTCCTCCAGCCTTAACGAAGCAACGACTAAAGAAAAAAAGTACTCGGAACTAATGGCTGATTCCTTTCCAACTATTGTTAGGAAGAATTCTGGAGCTAGCATTTTTCAAGAGAAGTTTAGAAAATCCTTACAGAAGAACACAATAAAAATGGCATATGATTTGACATCAACAACTTCGCCAGACTTGGCAGATACAGACTTTGTGAAGAACAAGCTGAAATTTGAAAAAGAGAATGTCAATCGTTCACCCAGAACAATACACAGTCTGAAAATGTTGGATGAGAACCTGGTCCCGATTCCAGATGAATATGAGACCGCTACCTTTCAGAATATCCAGACTGTTTGTGAATGCTGTCGGAAGAAGATTATCTCACTGAATATTGATCATTCAGTATCAAGGAGATTTAACCTCCGCAGAAATCCGATCAGGTTCATGCTGAAAAATCCGAATAAAAGTGAAAAGGATAAGAAGAATTTGAAAAAAGTTTGTTTCTAGTTTCTGGTCTAATTTTGTTACAATTATCAAGTATAATGAGTTTATAGATGATTATAATCAAAGAAATCAGAGAAAAGTCATCCTCTAATTTCATTTAACATCATAAAAAGTGATCTGCGATCAATGAACGTGTTTATTCTATCTGCTCTTAATACATTTACAGAAAGAAAAAAGAAATCCAAAAGATGCATTTGACAAATTTTCTGTTTATTTAGTTTATTTCTTTTCCTATTTAGATACAGACTGTATCTGTATGAACCTTAATTGATTCCTTCATGATTTATTTATATGTCCAGACAAAAAACATGATTATTAATATGTACTAACAAGTAGTCATTTAAAACTAATCTAATTTTTTTTCCTCTCGTCAGCGGCAAGTGTATGTGTGTGTAATTTTCTTGAAAATTGGCGAAATCGACACAATCAAGGAGCAATACGCGGCAGATATTCTCATCAAGTCGAAATGGCGTGAACCGGACATGGACCAGAAGCACGATAGACTTGTAAGTATATTGATAAATTTAATCTGACCAGATATTCATAGAGCAGTGGAAACTGAAAATATACCTAGTTAATAAGAAAATGGGAATTTATGATTTTTTACAAAATTCTCATTGTTTTTATCGTATTTTATCAAGATTTTTTGGAATCTATAGATCACGAGGCCCACTTTCACAATATGAAGAAAAAGAAATTTTGGAAAATTTATGGCATATTTCAAATCTTTGAGTAGAAAAGTTTTGCTCGTTTTCAAAGTGAGAAAGTGATCAAAAGTTGACTTTTAGAATCACAATAAGACAAGAAAACTGATCATCACCATGAAAATTTAGACAAATTCGTTATTTTTCAGGGATCCTGAATCATCAAAATTCAATTTTTACACGATGATAGTTTGATTCTCAAATTCTGATTCAGCATAAATTTGATTTTTTGATTAATCGTGATCCAAAAAATAAACTTTGGATCCCTTTGTCAGTATTTTTCTACTCAAAGTTCAGAAAAATGGTAACTTCGCTAATTCGAGATTTTGAATATGCCTTAATTTCCATAAAAATTGATTTTTTTCTAAATTTTTTCTTCATTGCGTGAATGTGGGCTTAGATTCCAAAAAATCTTGATCAAATTCGATGAAAACATTGAGAATTTGGTAAAAATCTAAAATGCCCATCTCCAACAAGTTTTATATCAATGAAACGATTAAACTTCTCAGATAAGCTTGAGTCTACTCAGTTCGGGTTGCCAAGTATTTTACACATTTCAGTTTCCAATCTTTTTTTGGGGATACAAATTCACTTGTAAATTGTTTTGTAAAGGATCTATTCATCTTTATTCTGACGATTGATCGAAATAAATTTGAAAAATCAAAACTCCATGAAAATTTCTCCATAAATGAATTTTCAAAAATGCTCTTCAATTTTTTTTGTCAATTGAAAGTGCATAAAATCTTTCTTTGATATTTTTGTCGAATTTCCTTTATGACTGATGAAATGCTTCTTCATAAAATATTTAGACATTCTAGCTACGGCCGTGGACAGAGCTGGTGGAGTAACCTGTTTGGTATTCCTATGAAAAAATATTTCTTATTACGACACTACTTTTAAATAAATTTTGTTAAAAAATTTCTGAAAGAGGGGTTTCTATAGATTTTATTTAATACTAAAAGATGGACACTTTTATAGGCTCTATAGAAGAAATTTAGTCAGTATTAGCCTCCAAAGTTATTCATTTTGGTTCGTAGAAAATTTGTGTGTCTAACATTAATTTCATTGAAAACAGATCCCACCAATGAAATTTTCACACATTTTCATAGTAAATGCCACATATTTTTCGTTGGAACGGTTTACTCCACCAGCTTCATCAATGACTGGGCAATGCTTAATGACAAAGAATGTAGAGTTTCTCTCGGATGTTTTTGTTAGATAGTTCGAACTGTAATTTAGTAGAATTCAATAGCATTCATTTTATATTATATTCTCTTATATTTCTATGTGTTGCACAAAAGTTCGTAATTTTCTAATACTTTTGATTCTAGATCAATTTTCCAGAGGTAATAAGTTATTATTAACACTGCACTAGATTAGTTCTCACTAATTTCCCATGTAAAAATGTTGTTATCAATATTATTCACAATGTAGAAATTAAAATTAAATTAATTTTCATTCATCAGTCACTATTTTCACAGTTTTTTGAGCATAGCCTATTTTTTCAAGCTACAATTTTGATCAAAGTAGCATTGTTGTCAATCAGTTATCAAATATTATGATAATACATGATCTCTACTGTATTTGGAATACTCCAAGTTCTAAAAACAGCATTCGGTCAAATTAAAAGAAGATTTTAACTTTTGAGCCCCATTTCTTCCAGGTATAATAAATACTTTTCGTCTGGATATTGTTTGATTGAATGAATATAGTCATTTTTCAAATTTCGATTTCAGAATATGACACTTTTATTGGTATGAAAGCGAAAGGGTGATCTAAAGAAATTTTTTAGGATCAAAATTAGACAAGAAAATCAATCAAGCTAAATCTGTTCTAATGCTTCATTACCGATTGAGAGTTGAACTTCGATTTCTTGATCATTTTCACTGCTTGAAAATCAATGAAATTTTTTTTTCTATGCCGTTGTTTTTGTATAAAACGAAGAATTTAGAAATTTAAGCTGCATGTTCTTCTTCTCTAAGATGCCTAGTAACCGTAGTATTTTTCTTAAGATGATCCTCTTCTCTTGTAGATAATTTACTAATATTATTAGTTAAATATTCACGTATACTTAGATATACGTCGGAATGACCCATGGAGATATTCATCATTGGTTAATTTATAAAAAGAATTTTATAAGAGAAATATATATTTCGCCAGGTCTTAAAGTTTTTTAATGAATAAATAGTTAATGAAAAATAGTAAAATCCATTTACAAAACCGATGAAAAACCAAAAAACTTCTCCATTCTTGATTTGTTTAAGTATAGAGAAGAAAAATTAAAAATCAATTGGGCCAAGGTATTAGGGAAATAACAAACAATAGTGAAATTCAGAAATGCAGAAATTTGGGCCAAACGATAGTACTTCTTTCTGTATTCTAGTCAGTTCTAACCCTGTATAGTTACCTGCTACCTGTGGTGCTAAATACATAGGACGGACCAAAAGAAGACTTGCGATTAGAATACACGAGCATCTCAATAAGAATAGTTCTTCAATCAAAAAACATTTGGATAGATGTGGTTTTGAGGCAAATGAAGAAAATTTCAAAATTTTATTTAAATGCCCAAAAGACAATCTAACAGAACTTAAAATAAGAGGAAAGTTCTTCATAATGGGAGAGGACCCTAACCTATGTATCCAAAAGAACCATCTTCATGACTTGCAGTTACCTTGCAGTTAACCAATGATGAATTTACTAATAGTTCTACCTATATATGAGGTCCCATAATCACACTGGAATTTGTAAACTAATTTTTACTATTTCTTTCATAAATTTTAATTATTATCTTGAATTAATTATTATATAACTTTTGAAGAATTACCACCAAGAATTATCTTCTTCCAATTTTCTAAATTATATATTTTCGGACGTTTTCGAAAAACTCCATGAATTACTAATTCGTAATATTCAAATTCTTGATAAAAAATATTGAGATATTTATAAATATCATAGATTCCCAACTCATATCAACTTTAGAATGTGTAAGAATTTGGAAATTATTTCGTTTCAAATCTTTACTCATCAAAATTTGAGCGCAATTTGGGCAACTAAACTTTTTTGTGATTTAAATATTCACGTAAATTTTCAAATACGTGTTTACTTTCTTGTGTGCTTTGGAATTTTCCTTGTTGTTAATAATTAGAAATTATCAATATGAAGTGAAAATTGTAATTTTAAAAAGCCTACCTAATTCTTTCTTTTATCGAATTTCATTCATGAATGATGATTTTCTTGGGGGAATGTATTGATATTGAATTTATTCCAATACATATATTAATCTCTTGACTAGTGTGTTATCAGTTCAGTTATATTTCGTTACATGAGAAGCTATCTTTACTGATATTTATTTCAGATGAGGAAGAATCAATAAATTATAATTATCAAAGTAATGGATTAATTTTGCATATCCCGAATATGTTCAGTTTTTTGAACATGTAGAATAGAACTGCTCTTCTTTTTAAGATGATTGATATTATGAAGGTGTTTGAATCAAATACCTAAATTCATATCAGACTAAAAATCAAAGGAGATGAGCCATGACTGTAGAAGACTTTAGTGAATGAAAATTTTAGTTCTTCAGGGAGCTGTTCAGTAGGGATATTTTTTGAGCATTAGTAAATTTTTCAATAGAACTTTTAAGGGCGGTTCTAATGATACATAACACTAGTAGGTTCTGAAGTGTAGTGAATAGATTTGATGATTTTTCCTATCTAGATATATATTAAAGAAAGACAATTTTTTTTCTCCGAACACTTTTCTCTTTTATGCCTCAAATAGATTCTCTATGCTCCGTAATTGCCGTATACGGAAACTAAATTTAAAAATTTTGGTGTTCAGATATGGCATTTTCTATTTTCCCTAAAATCGTTAATTTTTCCCAAATTGAATGGATTTTTTCAGGGTATATTAAGAATATATTTAATATTAATTTGACCTGAAAATCTGATTCAAAAAGATGAAAGCTTGTCCAATGATTCAAAATTGATCATTTCTCGTAGTAGAATTCATTGAAAAATGGTGGCGCGAATTTGAAAATTTGACATCTTTAATTGAAATTATGCATATCTAAATAAAATTAAAAACATAAGGTTCAATAGGAAACTTTTCTCACTCTTTTATTTTCTATCAAATGAACGCATAAATCTGAGAAGTTAAAAATTTTGTATTACCCAAAGTCGAAAAATCAATTACTTTCAAAAGCTATAAATAATCAATCTTAGAATAATTTTTTGTATTTGGAAGTTAATTATTTGTTCAAGACAACCATGTAGATCAGATATTTTCTTGAATCAATTGAAAATACCATTGTCTCCTTAGAGAAATTTTACACCCGAAGTCCTTAAATCATAAAGAATCTTTATTCATGTAGGCCTCTGGGGATTTTCGAAAGGTTGTTCTAGAAAAGTTATCCCTACTGTTCAGTTCTCTGATTGGTTTAACCCTTGAAGTACCACAGTGATAGCTCTATCACACGTCATTTTTGCAACTCATTATTATTCATTCAAGCCTCAAAAAATACCACCAATTCGATAGGAAATTTATTAATCTCCTGGAATACGATCTTAGCTCTATCATTCGTCAAACTCGCGCTATACTAATTTAAAGAGAGTTGATTTTTTTCAAAAAATTAATTTTTGTTTAAAACGTTGTTTTTTGAAAACCTACTTCCCAGTGTTATAAATAAAAAGTAAAATAACTTTTATCGAGGAATCATACCTCTATAATTCAAATATGCAATCGCCTGAACTCTATCTCGTAAAGCTACAAAGATAACCTCTTTTTGGATCAAAAAATGACCCATTTTCTGATAGATAACTTCTGAACCAAAAATAATTGCGTTAAAACAACTGTAGATTCGTAATCAGCGTATTTACAAACAATAAGACCTTCCTCCAGACGTATCTAACATTGAATTTTAGATTATTTATTTGGATTATTTTTTTGTAAAATGAATATTTTGTACTTCCCCATTCCTTATTAAGAAATCCTAAATGAATTTTCGTAGTTATTCATGAAGTAAATTGGAATGAACAAGTAAAAGAACTTTATTAACTTTTTAAACAGGAATATGATTGGACACACAGCTGGACGCCAAAGTTATACGTTGAAAATACAATTGGGGAAGCAAAAGAGCAAATTTATCAAATGATCACTTTCAATGAATTCGGCCATGCTTTCTTAGTCGAGAAGAGGAGAGTTTCAGGAATCTTTCTTGAAAATTTGGAACTTGATCATTTTCCATTTGATGTTCAGGTTAGTTTTTATGTAGAAATCAAAATTTCCGAAATCCCAATTTTTTAAGGATGTTCTTATGAAATCAAAATTTAACTCGATTCTTAAGAATTGAATCCCTGATTATTCTTTAAAACTCTAAAAGAATTTTTATAATAGAACAAGTGAATGAATTGATTACAGACTCTAGTGTTTCCTGATTCTTTAAGCAGGATTTACAAGACGAGTGAATGTTTAGTTATAAAGCTTATATTTCACTGGGTTTTTATTAAAAAACATAATCCTCTGATTGGTAATATCCATTCGGAGCATTGAAGGAAAGGGGTAGGCTTGATGGCTTGTATCCATGATTATTGCTTCCTTCTTACGGATCCTTCCAATGTTGGTTGTCCATTTAGACTTTTACGCTTTCTACGTCTTTTACCATTTGCAGTTTCTCTATTGATCTATTCACACAATGCGTTTTATGAGAAATCATTCATGATCTAACCATTTATGAACCTAAGTTAACAGATTCATAACTATTCATTTATTTTATTTTTAGATTTCTTTCTTTTAAGAAAGTTTTAAAGAATTATCTAAAATCCTTTTTTGTTCAATAAATTTTGACATCTTCTTAATGATATCATTATAATAAGAAAAAATACCTTAGTTAATACAATTATAATTTTTCTTTGACTAAAACGTTGTTCGCTTGGTACCTGACTATGTTGTCTTCTGGCTTGTATTGGTCTATCTGTAGAGAAAGAAAGGGGAGAGAAAGGTGTAGTATTTCTTAAAAATAAGGATTATAAAAATTACAGTGATTGTTATTGTAAACAGAATTATTAGAGTTATAACTCCGATAATATAACTTGAAAGAAAATTGAAATTAAGATTAGAATAAAAAACATTTAGATTACCTTGATAAAAATAGTTGGTACTCACACAAAATTTCGAATACATGTCGTATTCTTCTTCTGGCGTGAGATTTTTCAAAAAACTTAAGATACTTAAAACGATGTGTTTCCAATCAAAACCTTAAACCAATCAGATTTCCTCTCAACTTTAATCAATCAATTCTAACCAACGATTTCCGTCTTATTACCATTAACAACCTCGTTTAGTTTAATCTCTATAGACTCCAAAATCATATTTTTATACTTATTCCTCATGTTTCGTAAACTTTTTACGTTATTAAAATCTATAATATGATCTGGATTATCAGCCCAGTGTTTAGCTAATACTGACTTTTTAGGTACTGACTACCTGTACCTTTTCTATAGCCTTTTTGTGTTCTTTACATCTTATCTCAAAATTTCTTTCGGTGCGACCTATGTATGACTTTTCGCACGAGCAAGTTATTTTATAAATACCTTGAATCTCATCTAGATCTAATTTTTGTTTTTCAGTCAAAAATTTCCTATTTTATTAGATAACCTAAAAATATAATTTTTCTATTTATTTACTCAAAAATGGTTTTGAAGCATGATTTCTGTTTTTGAAATTCATCTTTCATCTATGATAATTTTTCTGTCTAGGATCTTACAGTGACAGTGGCCTCGAATCTGTCAACATCAGAAATTCGTCTTGTCAATGATCCTGACGAACCGCATAGAATAAATAAACAATCATTTGTTGGTAAGTTTCCATCAATAGAGTTCCATATTCACAATCAAATCAAAAACATCAGAAGAATCATAAGGAGACCTGTTCGTGAATATCATAGAAATCTTTGCAGGAAATTGTTTATGATTATCATTTCCTGCAATGATTTTTTGATATATTCATAGTTACTCTTTTAAAGTGATCCTGAAACGAAATAAAAATTGGAAAGTTTGCAATTTTTTCCTTTTTCACATCCGATGTCATGGGAATAAAATTTATTTTTAAAATTTCCTAACTATTCATGGTCTTTAAATAAGCTCTCATATTTAATTCAAATACATTGTACAGGTATACCCCAGAGATGGATGTGGAAAATTAACCCCTCTTCTCTCTACCCCAAAAAATATAAAAAAATCTCGTGTCATCACTTGAAAGTAGGCATAATATCATTTTTCAAACTAAAAATTTAGTTTCGGTTAATTTTTAGACCATTCAATAGATTTTAATTTCTAGATCAAAACCGCATACCTTAGATTTAAAATAACTATTCTATCATCTTTTTTCTCATATAAACGTCTTTCCTTTCAGATTGTTTTTAAACTAATCATTATTACGATCTAGATGAACAAGAATGGTATTTATATAAACATATCGAGACAGAACAACATGAACTAAGCCATGAGTATGCCGAGGCAGAATCAGTGAGGCCTGCTTTGTCTGTGAAATGTCGGGCTGCTCGGCGGCCAGCTTATTTCATATGGAATATTTTTTTAGTCACTGTAAGTTGACACACTTGAGATTTTATGCACTATTTTTTGTCATTTTAAAAATTTCTATTATCTCGAAAATCAGAATTAAGTAAAGCTAATTGGTCTTTACAGCTCAGATAAATTGACTATCTCTTAAATTGGGTCCCTCCATGAATCATAAGAAAGTTACCCGACTTTTCATACTATTCAAAGGACGCTGAATCAGTATATCAAAAATTAACCAAAATTAAATTCTAATTTAAATGTCAACCTACTTTAAAGTAGTCAGTTGATACCACAAGGTAAAACATTCTAAAAGCTTTTCTTAAAACTTGTATTTCTTAATCTACCTGGCTAAGTTAGAATTGAAGCTCGAGTAATTTCTTATTTTTCAAAATTCAAAATTAATGACTCACTTTAATTTGTATTTACTGACTGAGTGGAACTGTCTTTTTTAATAGAAATGTTTAAGAATTAAATTACAATGAAAAAGGTACACTTGTAATTTATCTCTCGAACAGATAATGAATTTTCTTTGATCAAATATTATCGCTCTTTCCCTACCCCTCTCTAAGACTATCGACGTAAATAAATAAAAGAAATTAAGGTTATTATTATTTTTCTTTGAGACTCAAAGTTTGAGTACACACACTAAGAATGAATGCAGATTCTAGAATTAGATAAATTTGTAGTTTTTATTCCTCCATATCATCGTAATCATCTTTATTTTTGATATTCATTCAAACGTTCGTTTCAAATTCAAAAAAAGGATTCAAAATTAATTTTATAATGAAAATAATTCTTATTATATCTTATTTGAAATAATAAGTTATTTCTAATTATAATGACATATTCGTGATTATATTGAAATTTTATAAACCAAATTTAATTACTGTATTATTTCTTTAAAGGAGCATATTAAAAATATGAATACCGACATAAAGCTAGTTAATATGAAGATGGGAATTTATGATTTTTACAAAATTCTTAATTTTCTCATCAAGAAATCGAATTTGATCAAGATTTTTTGGAATCTAGATCATGAGGCCCTCTTTCACGATACAGAGAAAAAAAAATTAGGAAAAATCAATTTTTAAGGAAAATACCTCAAATTTGAAATCTGGAAGTAGCGCCAAATTCCCATTTTTTTGAACTTTGAGTTAAAATTTTTCAATGTGAGAGAGTGATCAAAAGTTGATTTTTAAGATCACAATAAGACAAAAAAACCGATGATCATAATAAAAATTTTGATAAATTCGTCATTTTTCAGGGATCTTGAAATATCAAATTTCATCGACTTTCAAGTAGGACAAATGATCAAAAAATCAAAACCATATTCAGCATATTTAATTTTTTTGTCTTATTGTGATCCAAAAAATCAACTTTGATCACCCTCTCACATTGAAATCAACAAAAAATTTCAACTCAAGTTCAAAAATATGGGAATTTGGCGCTATTTCAAAATTGATTTTTTCTAAATTTTTTTTCTCCGTATCGTGAAAGAGGACCTCATGATCTAGATTCCAAAAAAACTTCATGAAAAAATTGAGAATTTAGTAAAAATCATAAATTACCATCTTCATATTAACTAGGTGTAGATAGCTGTAGAATCTACAGTGTAAATAAAAAATGTTACAAAATTTTTGTCATGATCAAGACATTCTTTATTGTTTTTTGGTTTTAAACTTATAAGGAATTTCAGAGAAAAAACCCCAGCGTAAAACTCTTCAGACTCTGTCCCGAGTTTCCAGATTCCCTTGCTAACTAGGGAGTCTTAAAACTAACATTAGTTTCCAGATTCAGTGTTAGTTTTTGTAATCATCGTGTTTGAAGGGATATTCTCTCCAAAATGTTGCTTTTCTCATTACAAAATTTAGCCTTCGTTATTTATAAATTATTAAGCTAATCATTATTAACACATTACTCACAAGAATCATTATATTCTCTATTATTATTATTTAATTTTGATCAATTATTTGTTTTTTTTAGTTTCTTATCTGTTCTCTGTCATTGGTAACGTTCTGTGTTGACCGAGAGAATCCTCAAAATCGTCTTCAGTTGACGTTTACCCTTGTATTAACTTTAGTTGCATTCAAGTTCGTTGTCAATCAGTGTCTGCCTAAAATATCTTACCTGACATATCTTGTAAGTTTGAATAATATCAAAAACCATTTAATTAAAATTTGAAAATTATATTCATAAAAATTTATTAATCTTGTATATACTTTCAAGTAGATACATCTTTAATCTGTGTTCATTAAGAAAAACATACGAGTATAGAAAATTTATCTTAGAAATTGGCTCATTCCTCTTAATACTGAATGATTTTTTTATAACAGGATAAATATGTCATATCAAGTTTATTTATCATAACATTGATATGCATTTGGCATGGTCTTATCGGTGCCACAGACCGAATAGCCAAACATTACAATAAAGAGCTACCAGAATATATGGAGTTTTATGTTATTGCCTTCATATCGATATCTTATATAGCTTATAATGGAGGGTTCATGCTGATGATATATTGTGTTGTAAGTTTATTATTGAATCAAATATTTTTCAAATCATTCTCTATCTTGAATTCAGATTAAATCATCGGTTTAATTCACCATCCGATTACAATATATTGGGTTAGAGAAAAAGAAATGAAACTTCAGAGATAAAAAATATCTTGAAAAATCAGGTATCAAAATATTTTCCAGCAGAATTAATACATTTCTGCCAACAAAAAAAGAGATTCCATCAGCGTAAAATTATTGACTTTGAATCGAAAAAAAGTTGATAAGACCTCTCCTTTATTGTGGAATTTTTTACCCTTCAAAAATGTTGCATCGACATGAAAGGATGATAATCTAATGGGGCTAGGTCAGGACTTTAAGGAGGATTTTGACATCAATATTCTCATCTTGAAAAAGACTTTTAACATCTCTTCCCATTTGCCTTAACGTTTCTAGATATAGGAAGTGACTGTATGATCATAATCCATTAGTTCATAGTGGATTACTCTTTTTCTTGTCTAGAAAATCACTTTCTTTGAAAACCTGTTTGGAGAGGGTTGAGTTGCTTTTTCACCAACTCGTTTCCAAGAACTTTTTCGACTCTAATTCTGAAGATAGATCCATTTTTCGCCTGTTGTAACGATATTCTTTAAGTTGTCATAACTGAGTCTGTTAGGGAGTCTTCGACAGGCTTCAATTCTTTCCCTTTTTTGTGATTCATTGAGATCATGTGGAACCCATTTGTTGAATGAATTTGTAAAGTTCTCCTCTCTCAGAGCACGTAGAACTGACCAAAATTCGAAACAGAAGAAATATTGAGAGTAATCATACTTCATGTTTCTGAAGCTAATTGGTATGAGGTTGGGAATCTATGATTTTTACGAAAATCTCAATTTTTTCATCAAGAAAATCGTAAAAGTTTTCAGAATTTTTTTCTTCGAATGATAAAAGTAGACAAAATATGGCTTGTATGAGCTGAGAATCTTCAAGATATTCCATTTCTTGTAAAAATAATAGATTCCCAACCTCATCCGATCAATCCAATGGTCATAATTAAGGGCTTAACAGAAAACTATATAAAATCTCATATTTTTTACTTTAATAGGCTTGTCATCGACGAAGGATAATGACACACCGGGACATGGAGTACGTTGAAAAGGTTAAGTGTCAGATGAAAACAAAGAGTGTCCGGACTATGCGCTTAACTCAACAGGCTCATCAAATTCACGAAGTTAAGGAGAATGGAACTTCAACCTTTATCTGAATGTTTGCCCATTACAAACTCTTTCCTATTCCTGATTTGTTAAAGAGAATTCACTAGCCCTTTGGGAAAAGTTATGAAATAAACTTGATAACTGGCTCATTTCTAAGATAGATGTACATTTTCACTATGATGTAATATGATTATTTTAATTTGAAAATAATAAATAAACCAAGAATTTGATCCCTCAATCTATTTTTACGGTCTTGTGGATACGACCAACAGAGGATTTGAAAACTTTAATTGGATAATCCATAGAACATTTGCCCCCTCTTGTTTTGCAGTAATTTTTCTGAATGAAGAAGAGACTAAGGGGCCCTTAGTAAGGGCTTTTGAACATCGATGAAATGAAAACGAATCCCTTGCGGTGATAAAAAGACCAACACGATTCAAAGTAAAGAGAAATGAGATGGGGCAACTGTTCTCTAATTTAACCCTTTAACTTTCAGTATATCAGTGACAATTAGTTGACTTTTTTATAAATTGATAGTCAAGATGATTTTGTCGCATTCTGATAGGCCCATTTGGAAATTTATTTAAAATGTATTGAATTTTGGAGTCATACTGCAAGTATAGTATATGATAATCTCGTCGAAAATGATATCTAGTAGGCTAGAGCGAAATTTTTAATCTCATATTAGGACGATTTTTTCTGGTAGAGCTAGAAATTCTAAGAATTATTTTGTATTTTGAAGCTTGTGTCAAAAATGCTTCACCATTATGTCATTCAGTTTTAAAAATCCTGAATTTTTCAAATCGCCGCTCAATTTTCAATGATTTTTTACTACGCAATCACTAAAATCCGGAATATCTTGGCGATTTAATGGATTTCTTAATTTTTTTCTTCAAAAATAGTATTCTTATCATCAAGAGGGGCTTCATGGTTAACTTCGTTGTTTTATCATGTTCGGGGGATATTGTGGGAAAAATTGGCAACGACATAATGGAGTATGACTTTCACGCTTTAAAAATATGCAAAACATAATCTGAGTACTAAAAATTATCAGAAAAGTATGTCCTCTCGTGATATCTTATTTCAAATGCTTTTAGATTTGAGATATATTTCAGATCGATTCATCTCTATTATAAAAAATTAAAAAAATACTGGTTTCTTGTAAGCGATAGAGGGTCTAATTGATGATCTGAAGTGGTGATCTTGATCAGAAATTTTAATGAATGAACGATTTTCGAAGAAAATACGCTTATTTTACTCAGGCAAAGTTATTTCATAAATTTTACTTTGGTCGGAGGCTTGACTGAGTTGACTCAACAGGCCCCTTAGTCTGTCTGTAATACATATTCTGTATTTCTGTATTTAAAAAAGAGAAAAACCTGTATTTTGTTAATTAATTATATATATTTTTACTACTATTTTAAAATTAAATTTAATCAATTTGACTCCTTGGAGCAAACACATAGTCCAATATCAACTTTTTAGGCACATTAAAAGAAATTACATATATATAGTTCTATAGATTGAATTGGTTTTTTTCAAAATTTGAAAACATGCTATAAAGATAACATACAAAGGTTTTTGGAGGTATTTAGGGAAAGAAGGTTACTATGTTTGTGAATATTAAATCATAATATTTCTACTCTCTATTGAAAAAAAATTCTCTAAAAGGAACCTATTTTTCTTGTTAAATTAGAAAAATAATGATAATCAATCTGATTTTTTGAAGCAATGAATTATAACAATAAGTAATAATATAATCTCGATATATAGAATATCTCAACAAGTTTATGAAAATTTTTGTACAAGTGAATCATTTTTCAAAGCATGTATAATACTTATGATTTATATATTTTTATATTATCATGTATATAGGAATATTCTCGATATAATTATAGCTGATGAATGACAGAGACTTCTTCTACTGAGGCCAGATGAAAATTTCCCAAAATGCTTTATTTTCATTGGTCAGTCATTGGAAATTTCGATTAGAAAGGAAGAAAATGTAGATTGTGTATTTGATAATCTATCAATCTTGATTTTATTTTGATGAAATTAAATATTTATTAATAAATTGGCTGATGACCTTGGCACTTTCTCCGCGCTCACACTCGGATAGAATGTGACATCGATTGTCTAGAGAGGAATCTGATACTCTTGAAATAAATCCAAGGATTCTTGAAAAGAAAATGTTAATGTTGAAAGTTTATATATCTACTCATGAGGTATGCTATTTATATTTGATTTTTGAATACCGGTTCTTACATAAAAAATAATAGTTGCTTAGCGCATTAAATTAAATTCAATATGATGCAGAAAGTTCAGATTAAATTCTCAAGAAACATACTTGAGCTTGTGAGTTTTGTTATTAACTGTCATTGTGAATCTTGAAAAGATTAAGAAATGGATTACATTCGAAGATAAAAGGATGATATCAGAGATTTCATTTACTCTCGTTTCTGTGGATCAATATTGAAGTAAAGGAGATTCTGCAATGGATAATGACGCCTAAAGAAACATCTACGATGTATATCTGTCATGACAATCCCATCAGCGATAACATTAAAGTTCACCTCGATCGGACGAAAGTTTATGCTCTTTGGATTTGGTCCCATGATCTTGTCTATGCCCGTCTTTAGACCAATTGCACCGGTTAACTGATTAATGTCACTTGAACTCAAGTAATACATGATGCAGGCTGAAATAAAGAATTCCTTTGTAATTTCCATTTAAGCGAGTAAGCATGTTGAACATTGAAATTCTACATACTACTTTTAAGCCTATTCATATCTTTTTGATTAAGTTAGTATGAAATACAGTATTTAAAAAAGCCAAACATTCAAAACGCTTATAAAGCTATTCTCGATGAATTTGGGAATTCATAATTTTTACAAAAATCTCATTTTTTCATCAAGGTATCGAAATTTTTGAAAGATTTTTTGGTCACTGATGTTCACCTTTCTCACCTGATTGGAGAAAATTTTTTTGGAAAATTTTAGAGACATATTAAATTTCGAGATGGCGCGAGTTTATAATTTTTTTAAACTCTGAGTGGAAAAATTCTCTTGATTTCAAGGTCTGAGAGTAATCAAACGTTATTTTTCAGGATCATCATTAGACAAAGAAAATAATTACTCTTATTCATTTTTTTTGACAAAAACCTGTAATTTTGAAATGATCTTGGATCACTCTAGTCAATTTCCAAGCAGTAAAAATGATTGAAAATAGTAGACTTTCGCATGGTGAGTTTTTCCAAAAAATGAATAAGAGTAATTATTTTCTTTGTCTAATGAAAAATAACGTTTGACTCCTCTCAGACCTTGAAATCAACAAAAATTTTCGAGTCAAAGTTTAAAAAAATGAAAAACTCGCGTCAACTCGAAATTTTAAATGTCTCTAAAATTAAAAAAAAAAATTTTGCAAATTTTTTCCGTCCAATAAGTAAAATGTACATTTTGAATCAGTAACCAAATAATCTTTCAATAATAATAATCTTTCGATACCAAGATGAAAAAATGAGATTTTTGTAAAAATCATGATTTCCCAAATTCATCGAGAATAGCTGTATAAATATTTCAGTGTATTATTTTTGAGGCCCTCAATGATGTGAGCTCTATATTTCGATGATTTTATTATGCAGGACAAATCTAGGTCTTTTTCTACATTTAGACTTTCGATTTGGTACGAGTTAGATTAGATTTTCAATACTCACCAGCACCTTTGGGTAATAACTGTCTGAAAGTTGTATTTGATTCGTCATTAATGCTGCATTGGAGGGGAAATGAGTCGTCAATGACTTCATTGGAGCCTTCAGCAACAGCCAAGGTCACTCCTTTATGTGTTCGTCGTCGTTCAGCTGAAGAAAAATTGTTCGAGTCTTGCTTGTTACTTTTTCGGCTACCTCGATGGGGTGTATTTGATCTGGAACGATGCTTCCTTATTGTAGTCGTATCCCTAAGAATTTCTTTTTCTAATCCAGTTTGCTGGAAAAAATTTATAAATCTAATTAGTATACAGACTAGTATTTGAATAATCAGGGAAGGGATTTGAAGAAATCTGAAGAAAATCTGTGTGTGCATTTTTGAAAATAATTTAAAGAGAAGCTATATCAGAAGGATAAGAGAGTTTTATCATACAAATTAATCGAATAAGGCAGGTGGTTTATCAAAATTAAGCGACACTCTTTCGTCTTCTTTTTCCAGCAGTTTTACAGTAGTTGGTTGGTTTTAAAACGAAAAAAATCGAATGATAATGGACAAAGGTTCATCCTGAGTGCGTATCCGGAAATGTACAAGAATGAAATTTAAACAAAATACCAAATTTGAGTAATAAAATAGTTAAAAACAAGTAACAATTAAAATTAAAAGATAACTTGAGAAATATTGGAAGAATCTGTTGTATTTTCTATCGTAAAAAATCATCTCTCCATGATTTGAAAATAATACAGGAAGTGGAGAGAATAGATTTTGGATTCTTCTAAAGTACCATTTCGATCATCAAAATAAATATTTTTCAGTGAGTATTGATTTTTTCCGGAAAATTTCCTGGACGAAGCTTATAATGGACCATTAATAACTTCTTTGGTGGCATCTTGAAGTGCTCATTGTCAACTGATTCCGGAATAAGACATTGATTCGCAAGAAAATTAGATTATGCACTTTATATCTTTTTTATTGCTACATGAGATAAATAAAACTTATCCAAATTACTTGGGAACACACTTTTGGGAAGAGAGATATGTCAAGAGTGCTTTTTGGTTAGAGTCTTCAACAATATTTTCTAGCACCCTGTTGTGGATTACCTAACTCTAGTCTCTATTTATAGATTGAAATGTACTCTCTTATAAAAAAAGTATTCATTTACATATTGAATAAATACATCCATCTGATGATGTTTGGTATTGGTAAAGTTAGACCAATTGACTCTTTTTTCTGCTTGTAAACGTGGATTACCTGAAAAACTTTTAAAATTGACGGGTTCATCGAAAAATTTAACAATATGTTTCCTTGTCTTTTGGTGATTCTGGAAAAATTACTTTAGATAATAAAAGACATTTACTAAGGAAATTTCATGAAAATGTTTTCTTTCACATATTTTCATCAGAATCTGATTTATATCGAATTTTTCATCTACTGGTGAGTAATTAAAAAATAAAATTTCTCCAATGAGAGGAATTATTTGAAAAATACCTGAAAAGAACAACCCATGATTGTCAAAATGAGTATGAATATCAAAATTTTTTTTCCCGAACAATGTTTCGGCTGCAATGTGAATCTGTTAGATCTAACTTAGAAAATGCCATTTATGAAATTTAAATTCGAAATTTTTAATTCTCTGATGCCCCAAAGTCCCATTTTCCCAAATATCTTCAACATATCGCAAATTAAACGGAATTTTTCACTAGAATATGCCGTGCTGATTAAAAATACCTTACGAACCTATTTAAAATTGCATTCAAATGGCTCAAAATTTAGATTTTAACCGATTGAAAATAGTTGGCGCTAATTCAAAAATCGGCATTTTCAATTGCGATTTGGGGTAGGCAATATTTAAAATACATGGTTTAATAGGAACTTTATTGCGTTGAAAATTTCTCTTTAAAATGAGCTTTGCACATCCGGATGTTAAAAAATTTGCCTGTCTCTATTAGATATTGAAGATAAAAATGGGATTTCAATTTGCTCCAAAAGGCCCATGACGTTGCTTTTGTTAATATATAGAGATTTAGAAATTAATTATGCTTAGTTTTTGTCTTGATATCGTGTTGCCAAGATTTCTCAATTCAAGGGATTACGAAAAAAACATAAGAAAAAGTCAATGGATCCAAGTGTATTCAATTTTTCACAAAACTTTTTCTGCTTCAGATCTGAATCTCTTTTTCTTTGGTCGTCCTCTTGTCTTTACCTATCAAATCTGTTTCCGCGAGTTTTTTTATGTCGCAGTAGATCAATTCATTGCCGTATATTTTGATCATTTCATTAACTTTGAAATGCTTCGCGACCATATGCTCGAAAGGTTTTGATAAATGAATATAAGTGGCAATGATATGTGCGTACGGATTTTTCGAAAAATATTCCGGTGTCCCGGCATTTTTCAAAAAAAATCATGGCATTTTTCAAAATACCCCTGTCAACCAATATTATTTCCCTAAATAACCCTAATATTAATTGTAATATAATTGAAAAAACCTGATTTGAACAAGGAGGTCATATATAACATCTGGTCTCGGAAAGGATATAAACGAATGCTAGCTTGAGTCTTTCATAAAGTCTAATATAATTAATAATAAGTAAAAAATTTAATAAAAGTTAAATAAGTATAAAAACCACTCTGAGGCTGCTGGGTGCAAGGTTTCAAACCAAACAATTGAAAAATAGTATGGGTGTTCTATATGGTAATTGGACAAAAGAGGAATTTCTCACATCCTCAAGTTTATGAACAAAATCTCCTCTGAAGTCGATGTTTAGTTTGAAAAAAAAACTCACAGATAAGTCAGCTTGCGTCGGAGCGGGGGCATAGCCGGGCAGCTTCAGGGTACAGGGGAGAGCTCCAGTTTTTCTACAATGATAAGCCACTAACTCGGATAGTGTAGCAAAGATGAGTTCACTTTCATAGCCTCGAATACGAAAACCGCCAGAAATTCGATCGATTAGAAAATGACGAACCAATTGATTCTTTAAATCAGCTGTAATTATGAGAATAATTAATAATAGGTACAAACTTAAAAATAGATCGAAACAAGATTCCCTTGAAGAAAATGAGATAACTATTCTTTTTCATTAATGAAAAAAGAAGATGATGATGCCATATAAGGCATGTATCACACTGATGAGTATGCCCGAAATAAAGGCCTTATTTGTGAAATAACTGGCATCATCTTCTTCTTTCATTATTTATGACTTCGGTGGCCCAGCTCAAAACTGATTTGCGTAAGAAATTAGTATCAGAACATATTCTTTCTCACTTTAATTTATAAATCATGAAATATTTTGAAACCTACAATTTGGATCAATCTTTATGTGATGTGGGAGTCTGGTCACTTTGAGTGCAAGACCAAAGGAATTTTGGAAAGTGGAACTTTCCCTGACGACAAAAGAGCCAGCTGGTAAATTTGCCAATTTCTGTATCACTATGTTAAAAAATAATTTTCAATGAAATAAAAAAATACTTTTTCGTTTATCTGGAATAAAATGAAATCAAAGGATTTTTTTAGATCAGCTTAACTAAAGCAAAATTATATAACGAAAGGGTTTGGTCTCCAAATGGAAGTTTAAAGATTACCTTCATCACGGGACATGTTGGGTTTGTACCATTGTGGGGATGTATGCCGAACGGAATTGAGAAGCTGATCAAATTCAACAGGTGTTGGTCGTAAACCTCGTTCAAAGGCTCCTTCAACTGTACGAATTGGTTCTGCTTGATGTTGCAACGGCATGATGTTACTTTCATCAATTACTGTTTCACCACGAATCCTTGGGGATTGCTGACCTATTTGAAATTAAATTTTGCTTAAAACTTATTTCCATAGGTCATGAACATCATGATCAAGAAGGATAATTTTTTGTAAGAAGATAAGAAAACTTTTTTCGAGAAAACTCATTTTCCAAGTTACAATGAATTGTGTAAAAGCAGGGATTCGTAAGAACTTTTCATACGATTCACTTTAATGCATATTTACTATTGAAAAGCTAAACTGGAATTATAAGAATAAGGGAGTTGACTTGTTAGTAATTAGACCATAATTTGCTGTTAACAGTGTTAATTACCTAAAAAGAAACTTTGACTTTATTACGTCACTAACTAAGAAATTAAGAAATGAATTCATAAATATAATCATATTCTCTATTAAATTGCTTATTTAGTATATAGAATTTGTATGCATAACGAGAATTTGGTCAATAGGCTTTGTAGTTAAAAACCAGGATTCAATGAAAAACTCACTTGACCCACTCTCCAAATGATGAACACCTGGACCGATTGGTTCCAGGCCAATACACTCCTTTTCGAATCTCTCTTCGGGATAAACTCTCGGGGGTTTCACATATAATCGATTACCCTCAGATTTGGCCAATGGATGATTTAAACCCTAAAATTAAATTGATTACAAATTAAATTCACTTGCTTTAAGCATGATTAAGTTAATATCATTTGATCAAAATGAAAAAAATTATTATTCTATCGTCAAATCAAAACAATGCTCTAACCTCTAGCCAATTAGGATCAAGTATTGTTTTCTATTTGATTCAAACCTACGTATAGAGAAGAATAAAATATTAGAAAACAACGTCATTCTTGAGTGTACACCCTCAGACGTTGTGCTAGTTCGATAGAAACAAAAGAAATTCTGGCCAATTCTGCGTATATCTTTTGCTCAAGAATATATATATATAGATTAATATTCTCTTAAACTATTGTCTGAACAGAACAGAAGAAACATGTTTCATCATTCCTTAATGCTTTTTTGGTTATTTCTTTTCTTCTTTTTCTTTTGAATCTCACTCTTTAGAATATAATTTCCAGATCATGGTGTAGTTTAGATCCAATTTTCTCTTTTTTATCATGTGCATTAAAGATATATTTTTATTTTCGATATACTTTTCGATCTTTACTTGCATCGTTACCACTTGCATTGGAAATAGTATTTTTTTCATAATCTAAGTCGTGTTGTGGATGGAACAGAAAAGTTAGATTTCAGGTTAGAAATACTCTCGTTTCAATGTGATAATAACTTTTTGAGTTTTTTCTAGTACATTTGTTCGCTTCAACTAACAACGTATATCTGCGTTAATTTCTTAAAATAAAATAGGTAATGAGACACCGGAGAGGCATGTATTTCCATGGTCAAAATTTTTGCTGGCAATACGATCTGAACGACTAAAAAAATTTAAATGATTTTCTCATCTATCTATATTTTAGAAAGAGAGTTTCAATACAAACCCATCTAAATTTGGTTGATATGAAGTTGGGAATCTATGATTTTTACAGAAATCTCGATATTTTAATCAAGAATTCGAATTTGTTAAAGATTTTCTGGAATCCTACTCATGCTGCCCACTTTTACCATTTGAAGAAAAAAAAACTGAAAAAAAATTATTTATATGAAAAATATGGTCATTTTTCGAACTCCCATTTGGCGCCAAAATCCCCTTTTTCGAACTTCGAGCTGAAAATTTTTGTCGACTTGAAAGTGGGAGGCTGATCGAAGAAGTTTTTTCAGGATCAAGATTAGACAGAATAGCGCCAAATGGGAATTCGAAAAATGACCATATTTTTCATATAAATAATTTTTTTTCAGTTTTTTTTTCTTCAAATGGTAAAAGTGGGCAGCATGAGTAGGATTCCAGAAAATCTTTAACAAATTCGAATTCTTGATTAAAATATCGAGATTTCTGTAAAAATCATAGATTCCCAACTTCATATCAATTAGTTTTAATTAAAATAAACGATTTGATAAGTTCTACCTCAGGAAACTGGCTTATTATGTACAAAGATAAAAAATATTTCAGCCTATAATTTTTCGGGTAATACGTTTACAATGAAGTTTAGTGTATCGAGAAATTTCATCGCGTTTACTAAAAATTTTATTTATATTTTACAAAATTCTACAGCAGTTTTTCATTCATCTATAATCTCAAAATTACAAAAACATAAAATCTACTCACAGAAGGATTGATATAAGTAGCTTTGCGACATAGATTTGGCGAATTTTCAGCAGATATACTCTCCAATTGTTTAGCTGAGCAACGTACTAAAGAAATATTCAACATTTAATAATTATAAAGAAATTATTTATTCATCTCATTAAACTCACAAGACTGTGATGTGAAAAGGGTGGTACGATAAATATTCGGAGATTTGGACACTGTTCCATGGGTTATGATACGTCCAGTACTCTGGGACCGTTTCTTATTCAAACGTTCAAGATATTTCTGACGTTCAATTTGATATTTCATTTCTGCTTCGTCGTTGGCCTGTAGAATTTTACGTCTTTCAATTAATTTATTCTGATACTCCTCAAGTTTTGTCTGGTAATCTCGCATACGATAGGTGTATTCATTACGTTGTTGCTGAGCTAACTTGTACCGGCGACGAGCCTCTTCATCTTCAGGTAGCCATGCTTCTGTTGGAAGTGTCGGATCAATTTGTGAAGGTACCTTATTTTCGCGTAATAACTTCTTGTGTGCCTCTTGACTCTCTGGAATTGGCAGGGGAGGCGGAAGATGAACTTCTTTAGCTGTCCTCAACTGGCAGGCTACAACAAGATAAAAATAAATGTCCTTGTAAGTGTATTTCTTATTAAATACAGATTGATCTACGACATATCACACCATTGGCAGATATGATAGCAATCTCTCTCCTCTCCAATACGCTTCTTTTCAAATATACAGATATTGACAGAAGATCATTTTGTACTTGAAAGTTTCCTCCATGCTACACAGTATACAAGTTTTTAAAACAGTTTCTTATTTGATATAAACGAGAATAGTGTAATTGATAATACGCTATAATAATTCACTGCTATACCTATTTACTTCTATTTAGAGTGTAATGAGAATAGGGAATATGTACACTAATAAATGAATGTTGAACACATTAAGATTCATTTCTTGAGAGATTCCCTTTGCACGTGTGTGCCTGTATACTATACATTACAGTACTATGTGAAAAAAGAAAATGGGAAATTCATCAACTTTATGAAAATTCCCACTACATTCCATTCTATTGTATCAAGGATTCTATGTGTGCAATGCTGTGTTTGGTCTTTTATTCGGGAATCGGGATATATAAAAGCCAATTTTGAAAAAAATTTGTAATATTTATCTAAATTTTATTGTTTCCGAACTGGAAATTTAAATTGCCTACAGGAATAAATCAGACTCAGAGAATTTCATAAATACTAAGATGTTTGATTGATATTCTACAGGAGCAAAGAAAGAAAATTTCAAAAATCGAATAGACCAATGGGTATAAATGTTAATTAATATTTAAGTTAGGCCATCCCAACAATATTTCTTGAATCAATTAAAAATTATAGAATAAAGTGCCTTATTTAACTTCTCATCCAGAAGTGTGAAGAAATTAAAAAATATATTATATTCTCTAACCTTAAGATAAAAAGCGTTTCTTAATCCTTGGAACTCTCAAGAACCCTTGATTATTCAACCAATCTTGTTAAAAATTTCCAAATCAGATATTCTTGAGGTAATAGTAAATTCTAAACATCACAATTTGATTGCATTTGAAAATAAATTTCCAGCCAAGCATAGAAATCTGTTAAATTTTATAATTAGGTTATTATAATCTTAAAATAATTTGTGTTTCTACTTTAAAGTAAGTAAGAAAAATTATACTTACTAATAATATTTTTTCTCATTTGCCTACTAAATAATATTATGATATTATAGTTATATCTTTTTTGAGTAGTTAGAAAGAATTCGTCCGCCCTAAAAAATATAATGACCATAATTATAGAGGTGTAGAAGAGAAGTTACTACTCAAAATATTCCACAAGTTTTCTTCGAATAGTAAGGGATACAACTGTTTTTGGTAACGTGGGAAGAAAAGCCGTAAATTCTCTAAAAATATTAAATAGTCTCGGTGGATTGGATGTAAAAGTCAAGCTAATAACTAATAATTAATGATTACTGATCATAGTAAGAAATTGGACAACCTGATCCCCAGTATTAAGCAGTTAGAGAATAACAAGTTTCATTACTAATTCTACATCCTTATTTTACTGCAGTTGAAAAATTTGAGAATTAACTTTTTAATACTTAAAAAGATTCAAGAAAAAAGGCTACAATGCATTCAGAATAACCCCTACATCTGCCTGAAATATTTGCAATCTGTCTCTGACATAAATAGGATATAATAAAAAAAATATCTTTATTAAAAATTCAAAGAGATCTCTCTCGTATGTTTAACATGGGTTATACAAATGGGAAAATGATTTGGACATTTAATAATGTAATATTTTTCATGTGACCCAAAAAAAATTTTCTTCCCTTTTTCAGGAAAAAAATGTTTATTTCTGTACCCTGGAATTATATATGTATGTTATCGTGAATCGTGTGTAAGCAGGGATTAATACGAATCACTGAATTGGGTAGGGAATCGTTTGAAAGCTTCTTATGATTTACTAGTGACTCGTGAAAATAACTTTAATTTCCTACTCAGTTTTATTTAAATATCAGTGATAAATCTATTGTAGAAGTAAAATTGTTCATTTTTACTTGATAAAATTGAAATCGAGAATTAGAAAAGCAATCTATGGTTTTCAAATCCAATTTTAATACTCTCGATTTACTGATCATGATAGGTAGGAAATAAAATAAATTAAGTCTTGTGAATCATGACCATAGTTTGGTTTTCTAACTCTTCCTTTCAAAATTTCATAGTTTCATTGTGTATGGACAGAAAGTCTGAAGGAATTTTTTTAATGTTCCCAGTTCACTAGTAAATCGTAAGAAACTTTCACACGGTAACATATTTTACTAGAGTAAATTTAATTCTTAGTTCGAATGCAAAACTTCCAAAATGATACAAGTCGAAATAATCAAAAGAAAATATAATGATAAATCATCAATCATAGATGGAAAAAAAGTTTTATATCATTGGATAGAACTGAAAAAATTCTCTTTTGTTGATCTAAAAAGTCATATATAAAAATTGTACTGTCCAAGCTCATTACATCAAATAGGAAGGCGATTTGAGAAACTTTTAGAATAAGCATTTAAAAAATTTCAATAGCTTGGTTATAGTAGATAGGAAGATGCATTTCCTAATAGAGGAACAGTTTTCTGAAAATAGAAATTCGAATTTTGAAGAGTACTCTAGCATAGCCTATACTGCATAGGATTAACTTATCAATCATTCTTATCAAGACACAACAAGGATCTTGAGTGAAGATTGAATTGGGGAATTCTTCTATAACTTTGTATTAACACTCGAGAATGTTGATGAAATTAAAAAAAATTGTTAGTTTTTCAAGGAGATACTCAAAAATTTTAGATGAAAGCGGTTTTTTATTGTAGGCTCCTGTAGAATTCTTATTTTCAGAATCGTGTGACAAAATTTCAATTAACCGTATTCAATGAATTGTCTTGTAAATTCTACTACTAATTTTCACTATAAATTAATTATAAACTGATTTTTTAGAGGAATATTCGATTTTCATTTGTTCAAGTTTTTTAAAGATAATGTTTGCCTTCTACTCGAATGATGCTGAAATTTGGGTCAAGAAATATGCCTTCTATAGTCCATTTAAATTTGAACCGATAGAAATTCTTGTCTATCATTTAAATGTTACAAATTGGTAAAGCAAGAGGCTATAAAAACTTTACGTGTCTAAACATGCTACTGTTAGTTGTGTATTATTTGAATTCCTACATGCTTTTTTTCAATTTCAAACACTCATTTTAAGTAGATCTGAAAGAACACTGTAATTTTTGAATTCTTCTTGAAACTTCAGACCATAAAGACTTCGTACTTTGAGAAAAAACGAAAGTACCCAACGGATTTAAACATATAAAAGTTCTCATGAAAAAGACTAAAACAGAAAAAGTATACTTTGTATTTTAGTATACATGATGTGGAATGAAACGAGATAAAAAATCCCATTTATATTCGTTTCTTGAAATTATGAATTACGCCATTTCCCATGAGTACTTTAGTGAACAAATAAAAACAGAATGCGACAAAAAATCCCCATTCTCTTGGCTAGTTCAAGTTGAACAAGATATTTATGTGAAAGGAAATAAAAGTCTATGTAATAATTAAACTATTTTTAAGAATGTTTTATAAATTTTGCATGTAATAAACTTTGTTTAAATTCATGAATATTTCAAAACAATACTCATGCATTTAAAGGAGGTCCTAGAAAAACCTGAACGATTGAATTGTTTGTGTCTACCAACAAATGGCCAAGTTGTACGAGATTATCATTTCAATAATGGCAACTCGATGAGTCCAGATGTTAGAAGAGACAGCCGAAGAAGGACAATCGAAAGAGTTATCAAGGTGTATCAAAAGTTTGGTGTAGCCACAGTTTCACTGAGTCGTATTCAGGAAAAGTTTATGACGCTGTTCAAGAAACGAAAACAAAAGCGAAGAAGCCAGACGATCTCTTCGTTCTACTCTCAACTTTTCTACATAGCCAAATGCAGATGTGTCTTTGAATTTACTTGTGACATTGAGAATCAGAGCTCAAATCATGATGATCTTCTGACTCTTATTAAAAGGCAGATAAATATTGAGTTGAAGAAAGAAGAAGAAAATTCGTTCTAATACATTCTTCCAATTATTCATAAAAAGCATTATTTTTTTAAAGATTTTACGTCTGATTTTCAAACTGTTTTAAACAAATTTTTGAGCATATGTGTAGTTATAAGTAATTATAGATTAATTAAACCTTGTTTATGTGTTACATGTTAACTTTGTCACAATGATTCACAAGTTAACTTTAAAAGCTTACTAATCTTATTTGAATTTTCCGAATTTCATAGACACTATGAAACATCAATAACACAAGATATCATTTCTTAATAATCCTAATAATCTATTATGCATAATTCAGTGGTCGATTTCATTCCAGGTTAGTTCAAGAAACACAACTGAGTCCTGATCTAATCAAGATGCCTTAACTGAAAAATAAAAGAATTCTGTCAACCTTAAATTTTATCTGGACAGAGAGATTCAGCTTAATTCAGTTTAATTAAAATTAGTGGAAAACTAGCATACGCCCATGTAAAACAACTCGAGTATCAGATATCCAAAGAATAATTTGGGATATAAAGGGTTAAGCAGTCGATTGTAGAGGTTTTTTCTAAGAGTAAAATTTTTTGTAGGATAAAAATTGAGCATCAAAATTAAATTATGCTAACTCCGAATAACTTGAAAGGTTCGTTATTTATTTGAAACAGTTCAAAATTATAATTTCTTGATTGTAGTGATGACCGCACACAAGGTTTTTCTTGTTTGTTCTCTCTGTTAGTATCAAGGATTTATATAAGCCTAGCGAATTACATTTTTTGTAAAAATCATAAATTCCCAGCTTCATATCAATTAATTAGTTTTGGATATTTCCTGAGAGGTTTTTCACAGGCCGAAACAAAAAAAATATATTTTAAAAACTTTTTTAGTTTAATAGCAGAACATTTGTGTGTTACAACAGACACTTTTTAAATATGGCATATATATGTGGGATGAAAAAAAATTTTTATACAACAAAATTCAATAAAAAATTTGTTGATTGAAAATAAATATATTCTTGGCAAGAAATTAAATACACTACATAGCCCTAGGCTAGAATAATGTTAATTAGTTTTTTTTCTTTACTTTAGCTATCCTTCCTCGTTATAACAAGAAACGGATTGTTGATTACACCCTAGAATTTGTCTATCATCAAAAGAGGCCATCGGGAAATGTAAATTAACCTCTGGTTAATAACCAATAAAACGAATAAGGATTCTCTTGCTATAATTCGATTCATTTCTGAATCATTTTGAAAAATAAATTTGAAAGGATTGCATTTAGACTTCTTCTTTTCTGGATGCTTAATAGTCTTAACCTCTACATCATGTGAGCAATATAATTCTTCAATGTTTCAAAAAACATCAGTTCTATTTAATTTTGGATGAAATCCTGGAGATTCAAATACCATTACAAGTATTTTTATGGTATATCAATCAAAATTATCTGACACTAGATAACTAACATGTAGGTTGTAAATCAAGGTCAAACAAGGGCGCTCTACTAGTAGAAAGTTGAATTTTCGAACGCGTTCATAATTTATTTCAGGATAATTTTTCGCCTTAGATTAAAGTTTAGAAAAAATATTGCTCCGATGAACACAATACTTTGTTGATTCGTTTCCAGCTCTTCTCATAATTATTATGATATATCGGCCAAAGAGAGAAAAGAACCAAGTTCCCAAAGCCGAATGTTCTGAGTAAGAATAGCTACTATATATAATTCAAGGATATCTTTTAATGTCAGAATAAAGAGATTGTCTTTTCGTACAGGTAAGACTTACAGAAATCCAGTTACAAGGAAAATATTCTCACCAGGCTTCAAAAGATCTTATTCCAATGCAGCATTAGATAATGAAAAAAGCCCCAGATATTCCATGTAATAATTTTTTTTGGTTTCCTGCTGTTCCTAATGGGAGAGGAATTATTGCTTCTACGTTTCCAGTTTAATGAATTTCTTGCTTAAAATATTAATCCAGAATCAAAAAAGTGAGTTGATTTATGAAAACGAAAGCTTTCATTTTGTTGTATGCCAGAGACGCATTAACCTTTAATCTTTAAATTTGTTCACTATGCACGATTCCTCCTGATTTTATAAACTTACAAGTTGAATCTGGTACACAAATCAGATGATTGCGATAATCTATTTTGAGCATTAACAGATCCAGTGAAATATATAACACAATCTTACATGGAACAATTCTAGTCAGTGAATTTTTGCTTATTTTAAATATTTTCATCGTAAAAAATTCTTCAATAGAGTTTTCGAGTTATTCAACTTCAACTCGATTTTGTGACTATTTCAGTACTTTGTAGAATAAGACCAATGCAAGCCAGAAGACGGCGCAGTTAGGTACCAATCAAACAATGTAGAGCTACTTGAAAATGTTCATTTAAATGAGAAGTCACTTTTTTCACAGAAAAAATCTTTTTGCTAAAATAATTTTATAAATCCTAGACCGATTATGAAGTAATAAAATTAGGCGAATCAATTACGTTGGCCAGACGATCAGAGCTTTGAAAATAAGAATAAAAGAGCACTTGAGCTCGGGTAACCAAAGTTCTGCTGTTCAAGAGCACCTGCAGGCTACAAATCATGTCGCTGACAAAAGCAACTTCAGCATACTGTTCCAAGCAAACCCAAGCGATTCACGTGCAACAAGGGCTGATGTATTAGACAAGGCCGAGAACTATTTTATCAAGTCCATGAATCCAGAACTTTGCAAGCAAAAGATTCTCGCTACTCAGTTGGGTATCAAGGGGAAAAAACGTTTTACACCAAAGAGTAAGCACAAAAAATTGCTAATTTGCTAAACGATTCTCCTTTATCTAGCTCCACTCAAAAGACAGTTACAAGTGAATCAAATGAGCAATTAGTCGAAACAAATTCACTGAGCTTCTGTCAAGTGTTCCTAGAGCAACTACAGATGAGAACAATCCTACTATCCAAGACAAGTCAACTGAAGTTGATAATCCAATTAGTTCTCAATCTACAATTAATCTTGAAATTGTACCCGCTTCATGCCCAGTAACAACTACAGCTAAGGGTGAAAATGCAAATCAAGAAAAGTCAACGGAAGTTGATAATCAAATTGATACCCAACCTGTAATTATCACTGAATCCAAAAAGTGTGCAGTTAAAAAACGAGGAGTCTAAAGGAAAAGATGTAGCGGACAGTTACAACTAGATCCCTTTCTCAAGAAAAGACAATGAGCACAGTGATATTCTTTTAATTCCCATTTGTCCAATCAGAGGATTTTTAATTTTTCCTTATTGTATGTATAAATATCAAGCCGGTGTAAGAGTCTGATGAGAACCGGTGAAATAAAAGCTTTATTACTCATTATTCACTCGTCTTCAAAATCCCCTAAGAAGATAAATGAGAAATCACTTTTTTCACAGAAAAAAATCTTGTTGTTAAAATAATTTTATAAATCCTAGATCGAATTAATTAGGCGAATCAATTAAATTTAACCAAAGAAGCTCACCAAAGCTGGTTAGAGGACTGCTCTTCTAGAGAACACAGATATTTTGCAATATTTAACTTGTATATCTGTATTATAGGGATGACAAGGAGTCTATTCATGTTAAAAATTGAGTCTGAAAGTTAGTAGGAATCGGAACTATTAGTGAAATATGAAAATTTTGTTGCAGAATTCAACGTCACAATAATCTTAACAAAAATAAAAATATAACTGGTGATTGTTTTGAGAAATCGAACCATCTTAATCACCACAGAGAATAATGAGGTCTTACTCTTACACGAGAAAAGCTGTATATCTGATAAATTCTTTGGTCAAATTCGATTGATTTGTCTAATTTTGGTAATATTTTAACTGCTTCAAAATCGTCAGTTTAAACGATTAAAAAGTGTGAAATTCAAAAATGTACTCATTTTTGCCAGGTTTAATTTTTTAGGATTTTTTATTTTATTTCAACAACTTGATATCTGTCAATTTATCATACTAATGTTTTTGAAAATTTGGCCTAGAAAGTCCAGTAAAACTCGAGGATTTCAATTATCCCGAACGAGATTTTATCAAATTTACGCTATCTAACCTTTTCTTGAAGAAAGCCCAGTTATCGTCATATTTTCTTTTATCAATTTATAACAATGAAGTCTTGAAAAAATATTTTTCTTCTTTTAAAAAAGCTTTTATGAGAATAGCTAATGCTTACTAGCCTTGAATTATTCATTAGATAATCACTGATTAATCAGATACAAGGTAAAAGGCTCAAAATATAATTTGACCATTTTTCTATGTACTCATTTTAAATACAGATTATTTTCTAACAAAAAAATAATAATTTTATCTTCTTTATGTATAAATCTAAACATTCTCGATCGATATCAGAATAAATTTCACGGAATGTACTAAATTGAAATCGTGTTATTCAAAATCAAATCAGGAAAAAAGTTTATTACGAAAATTCACGTAAGCATTTGTAGAAAGAATCAGACTCCCCAGATGAATGGAATTATAACGTTTCATTGCTCAATAAAATAGTCTTTTTTGTCAGAATATTTAATGATAATTCAGTTCAAACATTTTCATTTTCATGAGGCAAATAACTTCTCAACTATCTGCTCATTACTCTTAAGTATAATTAATAGAGCCTCAAAATATAACAGATCTAAAAATTCGAAAAATAGTATTTTTCCGTTCTAAGGTAGTATTTTAATACTTTATCAAATTTACCAAAATAATCTAGCATTAACTACTTACAAGAAAATCGAATAGAAATATGGAAAAACAATGTTGAAATTAAACTAAAATATCGCGATAATTTCAAAATTATTATCTTTGAGCCTTCCAAATTGTTCAGCAATGAAAGTTATCTCTTTACCTCAAAAAATGTAAATTGAAATCATTGATATGAATGAAATACCCTGCTATTATTCTAACACCTTATCTTCAAAATAATACATTTTAAGATAGAAAATAAATACAAAATATCTGAATATAGTGACCCTACTAATATTAAAGTCGCTATGTCACATACAAGATCTAAATTAGACTATTCTAAGAGTCTTCTTTACTCCTATCAACATTAAGGTTCCCAAAATGATCAGGGAATTTACTCGAAAGGCTTATTTGTTTATTTTCAATTTTTATATTTGCTCCATGAACTCAGATTTTATTTTTATATTTCATGCTATCTGTACACATTTATACATTTAAATATAAATATATTTTTCATTCTAACAAAAAAAAGATCTTATAACTCTGAAAATTATGACGTCATAATAAAAAATTGATTGATTGATGGAATAGCTGGTTGAAATAATAATAATCTTCGGGATATTTTCATATATATTGCTCAAACTCGGTTGTTGATTTCAGAATATAGTAACTCATTTAAATTACTCTAAAGTATCATATTCCCGGCCATCTAGACATTTGACAAAATGTTTTTCTGTAGTTTACAGTTTAAATTTATACCATATTTCAATTTTTTATCTTGGAGTTCAAATCAGATGATTTGGAAATAAAAATAAACTTATCCAACTTCACGAGAGGTAGGAGGATGTCCTCAAAATGAATTACTGAAACCCCTATTCTGAACTCGTGATTAATATGCACTACAGCTGATATTCAGAAGTTTTTTTTCATTATTATTGGATAGACAATGTGATATTTTCCCGAAGAAGTTTATAATTTTACGTCATTTCTTTGCCTCTGATCTTCGCCCCTTAAAATAATCACTGACTACACGAACGACAAGGCCAAAACTAATTTCGATTAATCTGATTAATTTCGAAACTTGTTAAATTTTCTTGTAACTTTCCTTCGACAAGTAAGCCATCATTAACATTTTAGAATCCAATAAAAAAGGAGTTTTGTTGTGTTTACTATAATCCATTCGAGATCATGTGAAAAATGATCGATAAATAAAAAAAATTAATAAAAAAAATTTAGCTGGAATTTTATCAATCAAAATACGATATTTAATTTATCTACACAAAGTTTGTTCTGGGTGGAAAAAATACCCAAGGTCCATCGTCAGTGACGTGTGAGCTAATCCATCTTATAAATAGCTGTAAAATTACATTATTTTTTCCTAAATTTCATGAATAATTGATTGATTGATTCCCTTTTGTTAGCTTTAATTTAGAAGTATAGAATAACATACTTTAAAAAAAGTAAACATCTGAAAATAAATATATTTAATTTGCATAGCTTACGAACATAGTATTTAAAAGACCATTGGCTAAGAATGTTTGAATTAATTTCTAAAAAATCCTTTCTATAAAAAACACACCATTTACGCGCGAAAGTCTATACTTCCTATTTTTCGATCATTTCTACTGCTTGGAAATTGACTAGAGTGATCCAAGATCAGTTCAAAATGACGGGTTTTTTTAAAATAATGAATAAGAGTAATTATTTTCTTTGTCCAATGATAATCCTGAAAAATAACGTTTGATTCCTCTCAGACCTTGAAATCAACAAAAATTTTCAACTCAAAGTTTAAAAAAATTAAAAACTCGCGCCATCTTGAAATTTTTTTCCAAAAGAATTTTTTGCAAATTTTTTCCGTCCAATCAGTAAAATGTACATTTTGAATCAGTAACCAAATAATCTCTCAAAAATTTCGATACCTTGAAGAAAAATGGAGATTTTTGTAAAATTCATGAATTCCCAAATTCATCGAGCATAGCTTTATAGTTTAATTAATACCAATGAGTTAACATAATATAATATATAATATTTGTTCTCTGAAAGATTTGTATGCCCCATCAGGTGTGAGAAAGACAATATTCCAAGAAGACTTAACATTTATAAATTTCCAATCAATAATTGCAGTCCATGACATTTTGCTTTTACATCCACCTTGCCTTTATTCAAATTTTATATTTATCAAAATATAATTTCTGAAAAACTTAATCTTGAATAATCTTGAAAATCTAATGTAAAAACCACGGAAATTAAACAGAAAAGGGTTATGTATAAAATTAGATACTGATTCTAATCTAAAAATGGCTAACAGAGTTTTGATGATTTAAAAAATTATACTTTTACTTGGTTTTTAGCTCTGTATTGTTATGGAAATTCTCATCGACAGATTAGGATTTCAAATTCAGTCAATAAGAATTTCATTATTTATAGTTCTAGGGTAATTATGAAAATATCTGTCAAACGTCAGTATAATTCTGATTATAATTCTAATAATAGAAATTAATTTATGAGATGATTAGAAAATCATTCATATGAGGACACACAGATTGATGTCGGATGAGTCGATGCAGATAATTGTCAAAACTATTGAGAGTTACAATACGATCCTCTCTTCTTCAAGATTAAATTGTTAAATTCATTTTTATACCGAATTTTCCAATAGATCTTTTTGAGTTCTAAGCATTATTTCGTAACCACTTGAACATAAAACTAGTGATCTGATCATAGAATTTGTTTTTCCACGATGTCTGTGGGTGAATATAGGAAAAAATTACACCAAACACCATCTGTTTATTAATATTTCATAATCCAAATTGAGAGGCAAACCTTTAATAAAAAATGAAATTTAAGGAACAGAGATCAATTTTAGCAGATCTAAAGCTAATTGATATGAAGTTGGGAATCTAAAATTTTTACGAAAATCTCGATTTTCCATCAAAAATTCGAATATGTGAAAGATTTTTTGGAATCCTGCTCATGTAGTCAACTTTCATGATTTAAAGAAAAAAACTCTGAAAAAATCAATTTTCATGAAAAATATGGTCATTTTTCAAATTTCGATTTGGCACCAAAATCCCATTTTTTTGAACTTAATTTTTATTGATTTGAAAGTGAGAGTGTGGCCAAAAGATTTTTAGGATCAGAACTAGACAAGAAAGCCGAATATCTCTGATAAGCTTTTGAAAGATCCACCATTTTCGAGGGATCTCGATTTATCGAAATCTGATTGATCCCCAAGTAGTGAATTTGATCAAAATATCGAAATTCAGCTCCCAAACGATTCACATATTCGAATTTTTGATGAGAAAATCGTGATTTTCGTAAAGATCATAGATTCCCAACTTCATATCAATTAGCTTTAGAATCATCATAATCCATCGATTTTCAAGCGAAGTTCCAACTGATAAAGGAAAGACAGCCACGAAAGAAGATGATCCAGATACATCGTCTACTTATGAGCAAGGAATCAAAATCTAATACATCCCACATAACATATCAAGGATAAATGTATAGAGAATTATTATTGGAATAGTTGATGTCAGCGTAGAATTATTTATCAACTAGCTCATCTCTTGCTACTGTCTTTTGGAGAGTTTTTAGTGTGTTTGTTCAGCTTACGTTTTATTCTTATTCTTGATATTTTACTTCATTTCTTTTATAATTTATTATCAATCGGCTCTTAAAATTCATCATTTTCAAAGTGACACCAAAGACGATCTTTTAACAAATCTACATTTGATGAATTTTCATTCTTGCTTTTAGTTTTGGGTGAAAGTATTGAAAATCTTTTCGAGTTTATTCATTCGTATAAATAAATTTCTAATACAATTCATTGAGGAGTAAGTTTTCTGTCAAAAGTGTATGATTTTTTATAAATCCTAAAATGGTTACTGACCCAGTAATTTGACGCTTTCTATGAAATATAAAATCAACTAAAAAACTTACCTATAAATTAGTTTTTCTTTTTAATTCCTCAAAAGGATTCTCTGAATTAAGAAAGTAGTTATGCAATGATGCATCCTTTTATTTCAAGTATCACACAAAGGCTGGAATCTTGTTCAAATTTTCTTCATAGAGGTGTTAATATTAGCTTGGCTTACTTGTTAGCAATACAGTTTTGTGTGTGAAAATAACAATTTAAAGTGGCTCTTGTCTAAAGTCTATACTCTGAAAACTAATTTTTGCGAAAACTTTAAATTTTCTAAACGTGAAATTGACAATTTTATGCTGATTCCGAATCTCAGCTTCTTATTTCGCAATTATTTTGAGTAATTAATTTTCTTTCAAGGTATACCTAGTAGAAGATCACTCGTAATTTTCCAGGGATCATCGAAATTTCATTGATTTTCAAACAGTAAAAGTGATTTAGAAATCAAAAATTCGAATTTTACACGTTGATAGGGGATTCTCAAAATTTGATTCAGCATATTTGATTTCTTTGTCTAATCGTGATTATGAAAATCAACTTTCGATTACTTTCACACTTTGAAATCAACAAAAATTTAAAATTCAAAATTGAGAAAAATGGGAATTTCGAGATATTTATTTATCTGAACAGAGTTCTTTTGGTTATAAACATGATGAATTTCAATAATGGAAAAATGGATTGAAGTTCATATTTCATTAACAAACTGCTTGACCAAGTCTCGATCTGGGTAAATAAACTTTCTGATCAGCTCAAGTGTACTCAATCTCTGATATAAAATTCACAATACAAATATCAATACAGATCTAAAGTACACAATCATTATATACTCATACGTAATATCATCATTCCTCAATATAATATTTGTTATGATAACTAACTGTACAGTATTCACGAAAGAAGTTCAAGGTCAACCTCATAAATATTTGATGAATTTCCTATTTCTTGATCATCTATCGTTATTATATCATTAAGTTGTATTGTATTCTTATTTAGTTTTGGGTATTGTTTACTCAAATTGTTTTCTCTTCTTCCATATCTCAGCTAGAGGAAAACATAATGTGGACTTGGGTAAAAAAGACTTTTCCCATTTATTTCATACGAGTCTTGATAATCACCAACCTGAAAACATTACAATTAAAGTTTGAAATCCGGGTTTTTTAAATGGAATTACAACTCAATAATTTACCGATTCGGTAAATTCAGAATCAAAGTCCTAATTTAAGGATGAAACATAAGGAGAGTAGGTTTCTATGTTTTCTTCATAAATTCCCATCAAATTCACAGAGGACACGAATGTAAAAACGATCTTATCTAAACTAGTCAGGTAATGGAGTGTAGAGCAAATTAAAAATGAAAATTCATTTCTTGAATTAATGAAATTTAAAAAATCTCCAAAAAAATTAGGACGAATTTGGAAAATGCGCAAACTTCCCTTATTCAATGTTTAAGCTTAACATTTTTATTCAAGATTGAAAGCAAATCGATACAGACATTTCGGATCATCATTAGACTAAAAATTCAGATTTGGTCATAGAGGTTGAGCGAAATTCGTGATTTTTATTAAAAAGTTAATTTTCTAATTTCTAGATCAATTGGTTCCAACTTCCACAATAGCGAAGAATTTCTGTGGTCTTCTTTAATGTCTAATTTCGATATCAAATATCAGCATTTAATAGCCTCGAAAGTTGAAAAATTAATAATTTGGCACCTTTTTTATAATTCAAAAATGAACTAATTTTGATTAGATTTTTTGAATTCTCATCTTCAGTAAATCTTTTGGCTCTCCAATGGAATTTTCGAGTTATGACAAAATGAATAAGGGGAAATTTAGAAAACCCCAAATAAATCAAATATGTTAAAACCCTTTTATCTTCGAGATTTATTGATCATAAATCCAGCTTAACCTACTCTCAAAAGTTAATCAACTCTTTTCAAAATAATACTTGGTAAGATCACGAGTTTATTCAATAGAGTATCCTGATTGCTGAAAAAATATATATATTACGTAATCATCTACTTCAAAGTAATCATAATTATGGAATAATTCACAACGTGATTCTTCATATACTTCAGAATGAAAATTCATACTATATGCAGTTCCACAGTTAGATGATCTTTATTTTACTATTTTTGATCATGTACGCATGTATGATGAATATATATAGAAAATATTCCCTACAAAGATGCAAGTATGGGTTGTTTTTTTTAAAGCACGTGAAATCAATATAGAGGAAGGTCTCCTTTCATTCTCTTGGCACACAAGAGGGGAAGGAATGAAAGACTCTCAGTATCTTCTTTCCTAATTACACTTTTTTAATATTTTTTACAGCATTGTATAATTTTATTTCAGTTCTATATTATGATTGACAGTTGATGTATGGATTGTTTAAAATAATAATTATTGTACGTCAAGTCAAGAGACAAATTTTGAAATAACAAGTTTTTCTCGGCAAAATTTTCCCAATTCAATCCCCAAAGTAAACCTAGTTAATAATATGAGGATGTGAATTTATGATTTTTACAAAATTCTTTTTCATCAAGAAATCGAACTTGATCAAAATTTTTTTGGAATCTATAGTCCATAAGGCTCCCTTTCACGATATGAAGAGTTGGAAAATTTTGCTGATTTCAAAGAGAGAGAGTGATCAAAAGTTTATTTTTTTGGATCACGATTAGACAAAAAAATCGAATATGATGAATCAGATTTTTAGAATTGAAAATTTTGAATATTTTGATTATTTTCACTGGAAAAACGATGAAATTTTGATAAAACAAGATCCCTGAAAAAATGACGAGTTTATCTAACGTGTTATGTTTGAAATTGGTTTTCTTTTTTAATCGTGATCCAAAAAGTCAACTTTTGATCACTCTCTCACTTTGAAGTTAAAAAAAATTTAACTCTCAGTTCTAAAAATGCGATGCCATAAATTTCTCAAAAATTGATTTTTTTTTTAAATATTTTTTCTTGATACCATAAAAGTCCCAAGATCTAAAAACACTGTAATTTCTACATGGTGCTTATTTACAAAAAACCAGTGTGTAGGTGGTGTCAATACTATGGGAGTGTTGAGTAATAGAAGACGAATGGGGGTTCTGGCCTAGTGGTTAGAAGCGTTGCCTCACAACGTTGAAGACCTGGTTTCAAATCCTGGCTATGTTGTACTGACGAGTCCTAATAAGGACGAAACGCGTGAGTTGAATATTATTTGACTCTCTTATGGAATTGACACTTGCCTATCCGAAATCTAACATCTAGGTGTGAGAAGACAATCTCCATCAACTTATTATTCACATGGATATAGTAATAACCAGTAGGTTTAATGTCCTAAGATCAAGATTCTAAAAATTCTTCATCATATTCGATTTATTTGAGAATTTTGTAAAATTCATAAATTCCCATCTTGATATAAACTAGCTTGAGATGCACTATTTTTGTATGTACTTTATATTCACACTTGAGTTTTATCACGTAATAATTTTTACAAAAACCTCAATTAGCTCTTCAAGAACTTGAAAATGATTAATTTGATAGTGATAAGATGGTCAAAATGATAGCGCTTTATTTTATGGCATATTCATCAGTATTTACATGCCAGATTTAACATTCTACAATTTCAATAATTGATGGAAATGGATCTAATTGGACCGTTTTTTTTGTTCACTACCCCGCAGGTGAGTTCATGAATGCTTATTTGGGTATTTCTCTTTAGTACTTAGAAACGTGGTACCATGTGAATACATTCAAGGGGGAGAGAATTACTTTTTGAATTCTTCTATTGCTCAGATAAAATTGAGTTCATATAAGAAAAAAGTAGTCTAAAAAGACACCTTAGTATCGTTTGGGATTCGAATTTCGATTTCTTGGCCATCTAATTTTGATCATAACTAGAGCCTCAAAAAATAATACCTAAAAATAATTTTTTAAGATCTAAAAAATTTGAGAAGTATTATTTTTCGATTTTAAGGTATTATTTTAAAACTTTATCGCTAATTTACAACAAATATCTTACATGAACTACTTATAAGTAAACAGAATAAAAATTTGAAAAACAAACTAATGTTTAAATTGATCTAAATCATCGAGATAGTATCCAAATTACTATCTCCAAAGCTATTTTTGAGCTTAGCAAATTGTTAGACAATGAAAATCATCTCCCAACCTCAAAAATGAGGATTGAGTTCATTGATATGGATGAAATAAAATGCATTTATAAAGTATTATTTTAATACATTATCTTCAAAATAATACATTTTAAGACCTTATAACTTTGAACCCTGATGACATAGCAGAAAAGTTATTAGTTTAAAATGGTTTTCATAACAGAGGGAATAACTGGTTAAAATAAGCATTTTAATACTTTTTGAGGCTCTAATCATAACCAAATCTTTCGATATTTGTGGAGTCCATCGCCGTTTGAAGTGACTGAAATGGATGATAATGCTCTCATATTGACCTAAGTTTCATTAAATATCTTATTTCTCAGACAGTATTCAAATTTTCAAGCAGTAAAATTGATCGAAAAATAGAAAGTACTCTTTCGTACGTAAATGGAATGTTTCCAAAATGATTTCTACGACCATTTTATGTCTTCTTGTCTATTGGTGATTCAGATAGGTAACGTTTAAAAAATATTGAGTAGTAAGTCTTAATTAATTTTTCTAAATTAAAAGATCTATTTAAGAAAATACTTTTTTTTCAAAACAGATCAATAAACGTTTAAATAATAAAGAGATTTTTAACTGGTAAACCTGAAGAAGTAGTTTTTCTCATCAGGGGAAAACATGCGTTTATAAGACGAGGTCAATCTATGGTAAATCAATTAAACTTTTAAAAATGCTTCCCTTCCCCTGTAAATATCAGAGAATAATGCAGCAGGTTCATTGAGTGTACCTTTAAGCATTATGAGCACCTTGATTTAAAAAGTGGATTCAAAAGATAACAAATATCTGTATTAATAAAATTAATCGGATAAGAGCGAATTGGAATGATCACATGAGGTGTTTTAAGATCTAAAAGAAAGTACTTTAGAAGAGTATACTAATCTGGTTAATTGATAGGGTCTCTTTATGGCAAATTAAGTTTTCCACTTTAAAATACAGTTGACAGTGTGATAAAACTGAGAATTCTCAGAATTTAGAGTTGGATGAAATTTTCAAAAATTACTCAAATCGGCCATCGATATGATAAATTTGAGCTCAAGTATTTTAATATTATTCCAGCAAATTTCGCTTAAAAATACCTTTTATATGCTTCTAAAAAAATTGTGAAAATTTTCAAATTATAAACGTTTTATTAATGTTTTATTTTCATAATTTTAATTTGAATCCACATTGTATTTTACAGAAAAGTTACAAAAATTACTTGAATCCAATTTGAATTGTTTTTTCAATAGTTAAAAATGGAATATCTCTTATTTTTCATGAATATTACAATTTTGTTCGGTCAAAAACCGTTTTCAATATGTCAATTGTCTTATTCCAAAAGTATAAAAAGGTTATTTTGAAGCAATTATATCATTACAATACTGGAAGATTAAACTTATCGATTCGAGTAATTTTGGAAAATTTCGTCCAACTCTAATAAATAATATATAATAGGAAAAAGCTGAAATTCTTATTTAAGAATGTTGACTCATTGTTGAGCATGATAAAATTAGGAAAAAAGTGAATTCTTGTCACTTTAATTCCAATCTGAGTTACAACTTAAACATTAGAAAGCTGAATTTTATTCTCATATCTACATCTAAATATTGTTCAACTTCTAAGACTTTTTCGAAAAGTATCTCTCCTATAATGATGCAGTATAGTAAAATTGTTTTAGGTTTTGATTTAAATATGGAAAAATAACAAGACTGACTTTATTGATTTTTTTCAAATTTCAAGATATTTTATTTATTCTTTGATAGTTTTCAATCATACCTAATGAAAGGAAAAAAACGACGAATAAATATTTACCCATCTTGTGATGAATTCAAATTTTCTTCAATTAATTTTTAATTAAATTTTTTTTAAATGGTAAATATCATACTGTACTTTAAAGCAGTCTTTTTGTCTAATGGATTAGATAGGCTTTAAGTGTAAATAATACAAAATCCGATAAAAAATATGTAAACCCTTACTTACTGTTTATACAAAAATTTGCTTAATTCATGAAATCAGGAGGAATATCGTTTAATATTTACCGCTAGAAAATTAAAATCTATGACTGTCACCAGAGTGAAACTATTTCATGAAAACCTCAATGATGAGTTGGTATTAAAAAGACAAGAAGCCCCTTAATTCATGAAAAGAAAAAATATTTAAGATTTTTGGCCAAAATTCCCACTTTTTCCTTACGAGTGAGTCTTAAAGATGAGACTTAAAATTTGATTTTTTTAGAGAAATGATTCAACTACTCACATTCGACGCCAGCACATCCACCTTTTTCCCCTCGGCACCAATGGACAGCACCCACAGGTCTCGTATCAATATTTGGCGGGGTTGGAGGTCTTGGCATTTCTGGATAGGGTATTCTAACTGGGGGCCTCGGCTCTATCAATGGAGGGCTTGGGGATCGTCTCAAATTCAACTTTGGCTCTGTATTCTCTCTTATTGTCGCCTGGTGAATGACCTTGGGAGAAAAAACCGGCATTGGCTTATCAAATTTGATGATACTGTTACAACTTCCCCCTAGAGTTAAATCCAACACCCGATCTCTATACATATCGCCCATTTCTGGGGGATCTACAAACTCCTGGTAGAGATAGTGCTCTCTGGAATTACTATTTGTCCCGAAATGAACATCGTTGTCATCATTTATGAAGCTATGCCGCAGATCACCATGTGATTGTGAGCAATGGTTTCTTCTCGCGGAGGAAGACCTTTTAACCTGGGATAACTCAGAATTCATTGTCTGATATTTTTTCACAGTTCTATTCAAATCGTTCAACTCCTCCAGGACTTGGTCCAACTTCAAATCACTAGAATATTCTTGCTTCTTTAACATAGGTGAATGGTTTAGATTGGGCTCACTGGAAGGTTCATTCTCATAGTTATTGGTTCCCCTTGGGCAATGGTTTTCAATTAAACTTAGATAGTTTTCAATCAGAGGAACATCAACGCTGTCCTCCAACTCTTGATTATTCAAATTATGAGAAATGCTCAAATCTTTCAGATTATTGCTGTCACTCTTGAAATTCTCAGAGTAATTCGAAATTATTTCTTTCAAAATGTGATTTATCTGGACATTTTGATCAGTATCGGCGTCCTCGTTGCTTTCACTAGCTATTTCAGAGTAATCCTCCTTCTTTTCTTCAGAGGGATTCGTATTCCTATTTTTATTGTTCAGAATATGATAAATATGCTTTGATGCCTCATTAGATTGTAGACAAGAACCATTTTGATTGGTTGATTCATGTCTATTACATCTATGGCTTGGTATAGGTGGTGGGCGATTACTATTGGTTAGAGTGCTTTTCAATTGGCTATTTTCAGTATCACTATTATTATTGCTATTGTTATTTGAACTAAGATATTGGTCAATTCCAGTCATGATGCCGAAATCATTCATCATTATCATATCCCCTTTGAAATTACTAAGACCAGAGAGATCACAATAGACGTGTTCTGTCCTTATTGGATGGGCTTCGGATTCTTCATCAAAACTCCTCATTGGACGTAGACATTTACATAGCAGGGTTTTAGAACAACATTTATCAGTTATTCTTTCTTCATTAAGACTGGATAACATTTTCCCTAGATATCGACACCTTTTATTTGGGATCTGAAAAGAATAAAGGTCTCAGTTGAAAATTGGTGAACATTGTTTTTTCTTTTAATAATATCTCAGCAATACATGTATTGTTATTGTTCTATAATTCTCAAGAAACGCAATAAAATAATAAGATATAATACATAACTTTTGTATTTTTAAAAGTAATTAATATATAATATATATTCACAGGTTATTTTTTACACTATACAAATCTCAATAAAGAATTAAAAACTTTTTATACAACATACAACATATTAAATGTACAATCTATAACTTATTTATTCACGTTATGATATATCACAATTACTATACTATAGTATAGAACTCGTTAGGTTTTATGTATTGATTATAAATGCAAGAAATGTAATAAATTAGTCAGTATCAATAGATCAGATTTCTATGAGAAGATAATCGAAATTCTCAAGAAAAACTGAAACTCGTCCTGTTCTACATCCGAATGAAAATATTGTTTTAAAATTTTTTTTTGAAATTAGATATTTATCTTGTTGAGTCAATAGGATAGAAAAAGTAAATGAAATTATAAAAGATAGTTTTGATCGAATTCTTGAATACTGAGAAAGTAACTCTTAACCAATGAAACCAGGATTCCGAGCATATTTTCTGTGATTTTCAAGAAATATTAGTAAAAGTAGATTTAGTTGGAATTTAACCAACCTTTTTCTAAAACCTCTTCCAGACGTTTCGGTACTGAAATAGTACGCTTTTAACCTGAATTCTCTTCAATTTTATCTAAAAACTTAGGAATAAACAATTGGAATAAAAATTTTTTATACAAGAGTTTTCGTATTTATTCAGCTCACATTTTATTCGTTATTTTTCTTCAAAACAGTTTAAATTATTATCTTCATTATCAATATACTTTAGATCCTTTGAGACATTTATTAGAATTTATGTGAAATCCGTGTTTCAGCTTTTACTCTTAAATTTCATTTGAATCTAAAAATGAATGAGAAATTTTCTTTTCTGGGTTTCTCATGAGGAATCCAAGATTATATTTATATTGGGTTTTCAAGGCTTAATTGCAAATAATGTTTCCTTCTTTAAAATATGAAATGTAGCAGATTTGAAAAAGTGATAAAAAATTTTCAATCTACGATCAAAGGGAATTTTCAGTCTATAGTTGAATGTTGCCAATAATCTTTTACAAAATATCCTAAAGCAATATGTACAATAGAGAATTATTTATCAGTAAGAATATCTTGTGAGAGGTATTTTCAAAATCATTTCTATAAGAAAAATCCTCTAATAGATTTAGAAGTCGAAAAGTGTAAAACTAAACAAGAACAAGAAGATTTCGTGTCAAAAATGTGTGTGCTATTGCTGAAACGATTCTTTATTGCTTAAATATGTACTAGACAGGTAAGAAATTTTACAGTTGTTCTTCCTCAGATTGAATTTAATGAAGCTTTTTTGAGATTTTTAAAATGATGAATCTCTAGTTCAGTATCTAGTGGAGATGAATTTTTTAAATTTACGATTTGAGTCAAAATCTAATCCAGTTTCTTGAGAGGATTCTACTGGTGTACAGAACATTTTGCATCAACTCTAATACAACAAAAAATTCCTTATTTTTCCTTTCGTCGAATATTTTTTCCCACCAAAGGTCTTGCTATGTTTTTTTATATAAGCCAATCAATTATTTATGAAATAAAAGGTCCATCATTCTTAATTAAAATTTACTCGACAGATAACGAGAAAATAAGCAGAGAGTAGAGTATCAAATTACTTATATAACACTTGAATTTCTTTGGTGATTAATTCCTCAATAACCATACGATATACTTTTGAATTTTTAAAATTTCTCTTCACTGGATTTTTGTAAATAGGATAAGTAGTTTTCTTAATTTCAATTATAATTATAATTAGAAATATCTAGAATCATTCTTCTTCTGTTATAACTTATAAGACTTATTTTATTGAGTCAAAATCGATTTTTTTTCTTAAATCAGTGTACCTTTTGAATAGGTTACCAAAAAATATTAAAAAATTTTCTTGATGAAAAAATGAGGTTCTTGTAAAAATCATGAATTCCCAAATTCATCGAGTAAAGCTCCATGTTTAATTTAATTGAAATACTCAAAGTTTCAATCGAAAATTACTTTTTCATATTTTAGAGATAAATCAGTGAAAAGAATACAATAACTATTTTGATTTTTTCAACTTTGGACCGATGACAGAGCTATTTTTTTATCAAAGATTAGGAATTCGTCGTCCAATTTAGAAAGAATAAAATAGTATGTAAAAACTTAATTTACAGTATTAATTTAGAGAAGCTAATAGAGTCTCAAATATCTAGAGGGTTTAGATAATAAAGGAATTCTCAACTTTTTTGTTAAATTTGAAAGATATAAAGTTGTACCTCTATAAAAGCTGTAACAAACCTATCCCTCTCTTTTCTGCCCCTTTAAAGTTGAGAAAAATTATGCATGGCTACTATAAAGTAGGTTTATAAGTGAATCGAATGAATCAAACTTGAGTGAATTTTATTTTTTTGGAAAATTTGACACTTATAAAACTACTTTATAGTAGCCATACATAATTTTTCTCTACTTGAAAAGGGGCAGAGAGGATAGGGATAGGTTTGTTACATCTTTTATAGTGGTACAACTGTAGTATCAATTAGATCTGAATTAGTATAAACAGATATTAATTGAAATTTTGTCAATGAATTCTGATTTTGTCTTGGAAACTGGAAATCGAACTCAAACCTAGATTTTTAGAAACTTCTCTGAAAAATTTCTCTGAGCTAAATTATTCAATATTCACATGATTTCTAAATCCTCTCAATGAATTCCTCAAGAATAAGGCTACTCTTGAATATTTGACAATAAATGGGGATAACATTTTGCTTTGCTGAATTTAAGATTTCATTGGCGCTGAAAGGGTTGAGTAATATTCAGCAATGATTAGATCAAAAGTAATTTTAGAGAGACTGTATTTACCCTTGAATAATAAAACATCATTGAAAAGGAAACATGCAACATGTATGAAAAATCCCAAATTTATTGCCCTATTGATAACTTATCAACGTTACCTGGAAAAAACCGTCTCATAAACTGAGGAAAGCACTTTACTATCGCACTACAGAAAAGTCTGGAAGTAGCTTTGGTGTTATTCCTATTAAATCTACTTTTAATAATACATTCTTTGAAGATCGTATATTCACTGAATACATTTTGTTTATCATTTAATCAATCAATAGCAAACAATTATCAGTAAATGTTGTCTAGATATTTTTTTTCAATTGTTAGCGTTAGAAGACCCTCTATAATAATTATCGTATCACTTCACAAGAGCAATTGATGGAAGAAAAGACCTTATCGATCTTTCTCGTTTGATAGATAAAATCTCTAACCCAGTTGATGATTTCTAGAACTCTATTCAATGAATTTAGGAATTTATTGTTTTTACACAAGGCACACCTTACCATTTTAAGAAAAAAGGTCGAAAATTAAGTTCTAAATTTCGAGCAGGCTCGATTGTTTTTTCTTTTAGTTGAAATTCTTTTGTTGATTTCAATGTGTGAGGGGAAACAAATGTTATTTTTCTGAATGAAAATTTTACAGGCAAAACTGATATAATTATATAATCTTTAAATTTATAATTACATGTATGTTTATTCCTTTAGTTAAACGGTGGAGGATACGGAGGATTTAATTTAAACTTAAAAGATCATACCAGATATTATCCAAAGCATAAACGTTCCAGATACTAATCTTTATCCTATATTCATAAAAGTTATTCGTCGACTTCTCCTATCATAACAGAAAACAAATATGGTAGAGATTTTAGGAAAACACCATAAACGGGCGAAAGATTACTCCCTATTTTTCGATAAACTTCGAATTATCGAAATTTCATTGATTCTCAAGTAGTGAAAATGATCAAAAAATCGATTTTCAGCTCCCAAACGATAATGAGGTTATGCATCAGATAAGATTCAGTTGAATTGATTTTCTTGTATAATCCTGATCTTGAAAAAACTCTTTTGATCACCTTCCAACTTTCAAATCAATAAAAATTCTCAGTTCAAACTTCAAGAAAGTGGGCAACGTGAGTGGAATTCTAAAAAATCTTTAAAAAATTCGAATTGTTGATGAAAAAATCGTAGATTTCCAACTTCACATCAATTAGCTTTATATATTCAAGATACATTTTCAACTTTGTTCTCAGAGATTTCGACTTAAAGATATTATTCCTGAGAATGATTCAATTTATCTAGTTTTTAGGAAAGTAGTTCCCAACTGTTGTATTAACTCATGTTTAATTGTGAATCAAGTATCTCGAGGTATAATTGGGAATAAAACAAAAAATTTCTCATTCTGCCAACAAATTGTAGCTAAGCATAAAAAAGTCTGGATATAAAACATTTGTCTTCATGTCTCTCAATAGGCAGTAAGGATAAGAATGTTCTCTTTTTAATTCCTGTTATAAATTCATATGTTGGATTGCTCACGTGATGTAATTTTAGGACAAGATAAAACACCTTTAAAAATAGTGATTGAATAATCTATCGATAATTTCATGTTCTTACTCGAGAGTAGCTACTCGATTATTTAAACTTTATTATTTCCACAGCTGATAAAGTTTAATATATTTTTACATGATATTGATCCAGACTAGTAAAATGTAAATAAAATAAACATTAGAATGAAAGATTAAAGGTTAAGCGATTTAACTAGATCTTTTAATGTGAAACCCTTGGCGTAACCTTGTCATCTTTAGAATTATTTATTTATTTTTCAGATTCGATCAGACCCAAGTGCTTGATCTACTAAGGGATTTACAATAAAATGAAATTTAGAATGAAAAAGAAAATAGTAAAAAAACCCTAGCTATTACCCCTTGATGCTGCTAGAGCCAGTCAACAAATTTAAAGTTATCATAAAATTTATCATGTATGCCACAGTTAATCTTGTTACTCTTGACGGCTTCAATAATTCCTTTATTGGCATCGTACCTTGAGACTTGTAAGTTTTCTATTCATTTTATACGATTTTGTATACGATTGGTCAAGAACAGGGAAATCCACTCCCAAATTAGTATGAAACCAATAAGAGTGCAAATCAGAAAAATTGCCGACCAATTATCTCCTATTTAGATCTAACCCTTGATTTTTTGTTGATCGATCCTTATTTCAAAGTACAAGATATTTGAATTGTTTTTAAGCCTTAAAATTCTCTTATATGTCGGTTTTTTCGGAATCAGATCAATTTCAATTCTCTCAAGAGACGAAGCCTTAATTTTTACTGTTGAAAAAGAGGTTTAACAAAGAGGATCAATCGAGACAGGAGGATTTTCCATATGATATTAAAGTTATTTGGTGTTTGCAATCAGAAAAAAGATTGACAATTTCCATATGTGAATGAAATACAGGAACTGGTTCTTACATTGTCATGTGATTTAGAAGAATCTTCTGATGAACAACAAAGATTTTCTTGATTATTTTATTAAAAAAGCAATAAAATATTATAGCAAACTTATAATAAATAGACTTAATCATTAAAAGAAGGAAATATATTTTAGAAAAATATGAACCCTGAGTTTAAATTTTTATAATCCTACTCATGTTGCTTACTTGAAGAAAAAATATCTGAAAATAAATTATTTTTAAGTAAAACATGTTCATAATTCAAATTTCAAAGTCCCGTTTTTTTATTTGAAAGTGGTAGGGTGTTTGTAAAGATATTTTTACGATCAAGATAAAACCAGAACATCACTTATCCCAAATCTGTTCTAATGCTTCACCTGATTATCGTATGGGAATTTAATTTCGATTTCTTGATCATTTTCTCACTACTTGAAAATCAATGAAATTTTATTGAAACTCTCAAAAATGATTGAACTGACGAAAATTTGACATCCTTAGATCATTCTGTCATTTTCAAATCAATGAAAAATTTCAGTTCAAAATTCGACAAAATGAATTTATTCGCTTAAAATTGCTCATTTAAAAAAAATACATTTTTAAATTGAATTAGAAACGAAAAAAGATTTTTTTTCACTTTTAAACCTTTTTGTTTACAAAATTATTGAATTTTTTTACCGATTCGATTTATCGAAATAAGACGAGAAAACTGATTATCATCATAAAAAATTTGATAAATTTGTCCATTTTCAGGTATCTGGAATCAACAATATTTTATCTTTGAGATGATTATTAATTTCATCTTTAACTCTGGATATGCTAGAAAGGCGATGCCTGTAATTTATCGAGAAATAAGTACTTTATTTCAGGCATTCTCTTCAGTCTTTACATGCCGATATAAATACATTACAAAATTACATTATGAGCAAAACAATCTCTGATTGGTTGGCCTTTCATCGTACGTGTACAATATATATCCTCAGATTACAGGTGTGAACGTGACTAATATATTGATAGTCCTTCTATGAGTGTACTTTGTGAGGAGCGTGGATGGACATACTTCTACACATACTATGACTAATTCTAATAGTTATTATGTTATAATATACACACAATGATTACTAGATACACACCTGTTCGATTGTGGTAACACTACAATACTGACATAATGTATTAACTGTTTTTTTATGGACACTAAAGGTTACTAATCTGTAACAATATTTTATCGATTTAAAAGTAGGAAAAATGATCAAAGAACAGAAATTTAATTTTCACACAATGATAGATTGATTCTCAAAATCAGATTCAGCATATTTGATTTCTACGTCTAGTCGGGATCCTAAAAATCAACTTTTGATCACTCGTGCACGTTGAAATCGGCAAAGATTTTCAACTCAAAGTTCAAAAAATTGGAGTTTGGCGCTACTTCAAGATTTTAAATTTGTCATGATTATAATTTTCTTGAAAATTGATTTTTTCTGGCTCCATATCGATTTCAAGATGAAAAAAATGAGAATTTTGTAAAAATCATAAACTCCCATCTTCATATTACCTAGGTGTAATTAATTTGATAGAATGAAAATTGAGAGATTTACTGTAAAAAAATCACTTATATTTTCTATAAACACATTTGGACAGTTTTACGATACACCGAAAGTAATTTTGACTTTTTGTGAAATTGACTTAGACTTATATGATAATTGGTACAAGAAACCTGAACAATTCATATCGGAGCATATTTTAATTGATCTATTTATCCAAAAATAGTTGCTAATTTTGCAAGAAAATATCACTATTTTTCAAGTTTACTCATTTTAAACAGAATTTTAAAAATAACATGAGTGAAATTTCCCGCTCTTTTAAATGGTATAAATTTTATATGAATAAACTTGTTTTCCGCTTTTAAAAAATGCACGGTTTTACAAATATTGCTTTTTTAAATATTCCCAAATTAAACCTTGTAAAATAGGAAAATTTTGAGCACAGAGTCAGAATCAGCAGAAAAATTTTCATTTAAAACTAATAATAGTTATAAACTATCATTATAAAAAAATAATTCTACTAATGACGCATTTTAATGTATGTACAAAAAGAAACCGTTTTGAAATTCAAAGTTAGTTTTGATTATGACGACATTAGATTTCTTAGACGATACTGAATTTAATGACACTTTTGTGTTTATCAATATTATTGATGAACTTTTAAAAAGCTTAAAACAGATAGAAGATCAAAATCAGAAGATTTTAAATTTATCAAAAAAAATAGAGAATGAAGAATCGAGGGAGTTTCTCCTGTCAATCCTGAGTATGCACGAAGACTTTGATTATAAAAAATTTGATTCCATTGAAATGACATTGATAGATAAAACCGTAGCTAGAAGAATTCTATACATCTTCTTTGTTCTGCAACTAACAAATTTCATTTTGAGTACAAATCAGGTTTTCACCTTGATTCAAAGCTTCACACAAAAGTTCATGTGGATATTTAATTTCCTTAAACTCGATAGTATATTAGATTTCTTCACAGACCGATTAGTACGCTTAACAGAGTGTAATGATTATATTGTAAATTTCCTAAAGTTCAAAAAAGAGGTTGACGAATGTTTACAGAGAGGACAGCGTTTAGTTTTTACAATATCAGATTTAATTGCAACCTGCAAGATATATATCCCTGAGAACAATACATATTATAGTGTTGGTTGTAATGTAATTGTCACAGTTATAATTTTACACAAGATTTGCTATCCAAATTTGGTAGAAATAAGTGATGAAAATGTTTACATTGATTATAATACGTCATATCGGGACGCTCTCTGGAGCTCTGGCATACAAGCTAGATCAATTCGAATAGATAATCTACGTACCTTTGAAAAAAAAGTAAAAACTGATCAGGCTGAAGGTGGTGATGATGGCGAGATGGAAATATGTGCGAATTTGTTATCGAATTTTTCAGTAACTGAACCAAAAGTTCAAAGTATGGGAGTGGAACAGAGTATGGAATTGGAACAGAGTATGGAAGTCCATTGGCCAACATTCAATTATAGTTGGCATCAGAATTTGAAAAAATAAAGTTAATGTTGACATTTATCAGTTCTATGTAAATACTCGTCTAGCTTATGAATCGGCTAAAATCTAAAAAAATACTTTCCCAACATAAACATAGAAGTACGAATATTTCGATTTTTCGTCAGAATCCGATTTTTTCGAACTTTAATCTGAAATTCTTTATTAAATTGAAAGTGGGAGTCTGGTCAAAGGAAGTTTTTCATGGTCAGAATTAGACAAGAAAATCTGTTATAATTCATAACCTCATTATCGTTTGGGAGCTGAATTTCAATTAATTTGAATTTTCCCTACTGTACTTGAAAATCAATGAAATTAAGATAATTCATTCAATTGATGGAACTGTCGGAAATTTGACGGCGATATTCAGTTCTCTTGTCTAATACTGATCCTGAAAAACTTCTTTTGGCCATGGTCCCACTTTCAAATCAATAAAAACGGTTTAGTTTCAGTTCGATCAATAAAGAATACGCTCAGAATTACTGTTTTGTTAATTGGTGAAAATTTATAATTTGAAATTAAAATCAATCAGGTTATTACGATTTTTTTTTGTTAGAAATTTTTATTAAATATATATAATAGACAAAAATAATTTAATCTGGACAATCATTATAAAAAATAAGGTTTTTTGAATCTTGAGCGTCTTGTAAAAGTTAAATGAATAAGATATAATCTGGTGGATTTGATATAATGGTAGTGAAGATAAATAGGCCATCAAAGAATTTTCAATAGTCATTCTGGAATTAGTGGAGATTAGAATATAGAAGACTCTTAGTATAGTCAAGTTTAGAACGAATATGTGACATAATAGATTTTATACTAGAGAGATTATTACATTCACATAATTTAATTGAAAAGCCTAATCTCTGTGTTCAAAAGAATCACGTCAAACCAATGAACCTCCCAAAACCAAAGCCACATCAACAATCATCCTCCCAACCCCCCTCAAGGAAAAGAATGAGAGCAGAAGTGGAAGTGAACAGACAAATTACAGACTTCTATCCCCCTACACAATGAGGCGCTAATTTAATTTCAAAATAATTAACTAACTGAAAATTCTAAAAAACCCATTAATTACTGGTGGTCATGGAAAATTTCTTTTTAAGGTCTGTTAAAAAAGTAAATAATTTCAGGATCAAAATTTTATGCCGATTCCAAATCTGTTCTCAGAATCCTGATATCGTTCTCAGTTTCAGAGATAATGGGGAAAAACGAATTTTGGGAAAATTTCTAATTAAAAATATTTTTAAATTAGATTTTCGCAAAAGTAATTATAGTTAATTAA
>SSNU01000196.1:116851-204795 GCA_012064415.1 Gyrodactylus bullatarudis
TCACTGGATTTAGAGAATTTTCTAATAGAATATATTATAGTATTAATTCTAGAAATGTTAAAAAGAGGATCAATTTTTAAATTAGATGACATACTGAAACCCAGATCTAAAGTTAAGGAGACAATTTCTCCAGGAAGTAGAAGAGATTCCATGAGAGTTGCAGGGAGACCAGATGGGAGCATAATTTTGCATTTATTTCTATTAATATAAAGCCCCATGGCCTCAAGGGAACCTTTAAGAAGCAAGAAGTTATGATTTATTTTTATAATGTCTAGAGCATTATTAATTCTAAAGACGAATTTTAGGTCGTCGGCATATTTTATGAGGACACCCACAATATCCTCAGAGAGCTGAATATCAGCGAAGCAAATATTAAAGATAAGAGGGCCAATAGAAGAACCTTGGGGGAGCCCAGAGTTTATCTTAACAAGTTTACTGTTGGTGGCGTTGAAAGTAACATATTGCATCCTTTTTGTTAAAAAGTACATAGTGAGATTAATTACATAAGGATCAATTTCTCTCTTTCTTGAGACTATATCACAAACCATCCAACCTAGCTATTATGATATATTTTACTAGCCTCTCATTGGCGATGAAAGGCATTGAAAGGGTTAATTTTGAATTTTTCATGGCACCCAGTTTAATTGATATCTACTGCATAAAATACAAATTTTGAATTGAGAATGATACGTTTTTATGATTTCTTTCATTTTTAATTTTCCTCGTAGACAATCGAAAATAAAATTCTCTGCATCGCTGTAGAATTTGCATCTGGGGGAACACTTTTGGATTTAATCAAGAGCGCGCCGAAGAAGAGAATTCATGAGCCATTGACGAGAATATTCGCTAGACAGCTGGTCTCTGTGTTGGAGTATTTGAATTTTCGTGGCGTTGTCCATCGAGACTTGAAGTTGGAAAACATTTGCCTTCATAGAGATAGATTACATATCAAAATTGTTGGTAAGCTATACAAATCTATAGCAAAACCTAATTGAAATGAAAACGAGTACGAGTATTTTATATTTTTACAAAAACTTTTCGAATCCCACAATAATATGAAATTGGAAAAATAATAAATAGTAATTTCTAATTAGGTTTGTTAATATAAAGTTCAGAATATGCTCATAAACCAACTATAACTAAACAGATTTTCAAATATCTGATCGTGTTCGATCTAGGTCTTCTCGATTACCTGACTAGTTACATATTTTCAATCTTATCAGTGAGCAGAAAAAAATTTTATGATAAATAAAACAAGGAAAATTATCATGTTTCAACGAATGTTTCCTATTTCCAATAATTTCGATAAAGAGGTTTTTAACTTTATCATCCTTCCTTGACTTATTCCTTGACAGCTAGCACCCAGGCATTTTTTCATTCAATTCTTTTAAATTTTATTACCAAAAGTGTATGAATTCAGCTGAAAATCGTAATAGATAGCACTGATGACAAAACGAGTCCAATTTTTCGAGCGGAACGTCTATGCTACCTATTCCTAAAAATCGATTGAATGTCATCTGAAATTGTTTACCATTCCCTACAAAATACCTTTATTGAATAAAAGATTGACCAATGGTTTATAAAAATATTTTTATGTATAATAAAATATCGATAATTCTTTACAATGCTAAAGGAATCGAGAATAGATTCTAAAAATCATAAGATATAAAAACTTCTGAGAAATCAATCAACTTCATTTCATATTCTTTTTCGTGATCTCTATATAGATTTCAGCCTTAGCGCTTTCATAGACAATTCTGGTGGCCTAAATACTCCATGTGGATCCCCAGAATATGCAGCTCCAGAGATGTTAGATCCACCAAAGAATTTTATGTACAGCATCGAGGTAGACATTTGGAGTGTGTAAGTTGACGCATAAATCCGAAATGAAATAGATCAATAAAATCTACATTTTTTAATACTTGAAAAAATTATTCGATTATTCAGAATTTTTTCTTCAACCACATATTTGCGCTGCCATCTTCTGGATTTTCAATAAAAAAATTAGAAATCGAAACAGCATGGTTTTCCTGTTTAAACCTTCATGTCCCATTGTTTCACCAGTGGAAGTTCCACTGTGGAACACAACACTCTCTTGACCGATAATTTGAACTGAAGGATACTTAATACTTTTCCACCCCTCATAAGAAAATAAATTTATTAACCGTGATTTTTTGAAAATCTAGTCAAAAATTTAGAAAATATTTAGAAAGTGTTTTTGAAACCTACTTGCTGAGGTCTTAGGAAAAAATAAAATAACTTTCTTTCGTAAAACAATAGCTGTAGATTTCAAATATGCAATTGCCTGCTCGATATCTCTCATAGTTTAGAAGATAACTGGTTTTAGAGCCAAAAAATGCCAATTTCACCCTCTATTATCTTTGAAATGATAATTATAATTATATGTTGGCTATAGAAAAGGAATTCAAATTCAGAATCAGCGTAATTATTTTGGAAAGGTTGCAAGTTCCCTCATTTGTGTGATGAAAAAATAATAATTTGGGACATGAAGGGCTAAGATGTTTGGTCACCACAGTATCTTTATTAAAATGATCATAAGATCTAGTTAACAACTTTCTACATGAAGTACCACAGTCACACTGAAATTTATAAATCAATAGAATTTATTCTTGAGGGTCAGGTAAATCCTTATAAACAAAATACAGTTTTCAATTGTATATTGTCATAATGTTGATCGATGATATTGTTGAGGTTTCCCTTAACATCATTACTAAAACCATTCCCTTTGAAATCAAGTTTCATGATTACTTTTGTTTTCTAGCCTTCCTCACTACTGACAACTTCATCTCAAATTATAAATTGATTAATGAACTTGTCCACAAATTTAGCTGGATAACCATTTTCCATTGAACAAGGCTTCGAAATCTCTGTTTCATTTGATATTACCTTTTCGTGAAAATTTGATAAAATATCTAAAAAATCACCCAAGATTTGGTCTTTTAAAAATAAACTCTATAGAAAAGCTAATTTTACTATCAATTTTACAATAGTCTCTTGTTAAACGCTCAACTGGTTAAATGTTAATATTATAAAAGAAGTTGACAATAATACTCAGATTTGGTTACATAAATAAGCCTAATACAAATCGTTTTTATTTATTTCTTTGAGTATCTCTTGCACTGATTAATGAACAGTATGAGCAATACAGTTCAGCTTTAAAATTGATTCGAAATTTGATGAAAAAAATAAATTTAGTTCCATTGATGAATCTGAAATGTTAAAAATGTACAAATTAAAGACTTTAATTGATAAAAGTAGATTTAACTCTTTAAGTCACAGAGAATTTTTTTTCATGACTGGCATTCAATCTTTTGTCTATTCTATGGTTTGAGAATACGCTGATTACAAATCTACAGTTGTTTTAACGCAATTATTTTTAGTTCAAAAGTTATCGATCAAAAAACAGGTCATTTTTTGATCCAAAAACTGGCTATCTTTGTAGCTTTAGCAGATAGAGTTCAGGCGATTGCATATTTAAATTCTAGAGGTATGATTACTCGATAAAAATTATCTTACTTTTATCTATGACCTTGGGAAGTAGGTTTTCAAAAAAACGTTTCGTTTTACTGACATTGGTACTTCGAAATTTCTTTTCAATATTCATTCATTTCTTTTACTTTTCAGAGGAATAATTTTGTATTACTTATTAATTGGGCGTCTTCCTTTTTATTCGCCATATTTCGACCAAAAGTGGCAATCAAGACTTTTAAAGTATTCACGAGCTGGCCTCACAGAAAAACATTTTACACTAATGTCAATATTATCCAATGGTAAGTTACACTCTATCTGTTATTTTTGATTACATTTATTCATTTCAAAATTACACCAGAAAGCATGAAAAATCAGACGTCTTTAAATTATCTCCGTATTCTGGTTGGTCAAGTGGAAAATTGAGTGTTGATTGGCCAAAAAGGATCTTACTTAATTAAATTCACTATGGTTTTTTTATATATATAAAATACTCGCAGAAGTTGAATATTCAACGTGATAATGTTCCATATCTTAGAAAGTATTCCATTTTTTATCACGAAAATTTATTATGATATAATTTTCAAACTTTTATCAATTAAAAAGAATAATCTGGAATAATCTTGAGTTGGCGCCAAAATCCGATATTTGAACATTTTATTCATTTAAAAGTAAGATGATGGTGTGGACCGAAATTAGACAAGGAAACCAAATATTATCACCAAAGTCTTGCAAGACCCGCTGTTTTTGAGGGATCTTGGTTCATCTAAATTTCAATAATTTTCAAGTAGTAAAAATGATTAAGAAAAAGACCAGATCTATCAAATTTGGTTTCCGTGTCTAATTTAGAACCTTAGAAATTTATTCGACCACATTCTCACTGGAAAATTTCTAGCTCTAAGCTCAGAATTAAAAAACCCCCACATTTTTCAGATTATTTTTTTCAATTGATAATAATGGGTTATATTATCTATATTTGAGAATGCCTAATCAAGTCTAAATCTAAAAATTTTATCAATATAAACTTTTGCTCTTGCTACTAAAACTTTCTATAGAAATCAAGCTTTAAGAATCTGATCCACTTGCATAAGTTATGTGCATTTGATTTTGCAAGTTTAAGCAATGGGTTTTTACTTTTCACAATTTCAGATTGCCGAAATCTCTTAACCAAGATTATTGAACCCAATCCCCTGGAACGTATCACCATTTCAGAATTAACTAAAGATCCCTGGTTGACCAAAAATTTTAGTCTTCCTTTTTGTATTTTTCGACCCTTTCAAATTAACCCTCTGAGAAATCTGTTCAAGACCGAATTGACTGATCCAAATATCAATAATCCTTCTCCACACGACATGGATAATGAAAATACCAAGTTGATTTTCTTTGATGAACAGGGCTATCTACTCTCAAAGCCAAAGCTGGTTAGTTTATTTGAAGAGCGTTGTGCACCCCTAATAGATACTGAACGAGAATTTCCTTGTTTTTGTACACGACAATACGTCAAAAGTAAAACTAATGACAAAATCCGGAGCAATCTATGCAAAGACCATATTTCAGAAGAGGTACGTTTTTCTAATATAAAAAAGGGGTCTGAATCTATCTAAAATTTGAAGAATGAATATTTTTCCTATTTTCATTTAAAATCTAAAAGCCGATCATTCAAAATTTGAGCGAATCTCGTCAACGTCAGGCCTTAGAAAAATGTATCGGTAAAGTTCTCTATAAAAACAATTTTGATCTTGATATAATCAAAGTTTCAAAAATTCACCTTGTTTAGGGAGAGTAGAAAATGAACGAAAAATGTGTTATGAAGCAACTCGAATCTGATTGGTTGTTAAGAGTCTTGCATTCTGTTGGTCAATTAATAGGAGAAATAGAGGTATAAAAGGAATTTTACTATGAAAGTAATTCAACTAGCGCGTCATCATCTGTGTAAATGACTGTACTATGACAGAATTTCATATGGCAGTTCTAGTTGAATCTATTGACTTTGTTTATCACTTAGGAATTTCAATTGAGTCAAGGTTGTCAAATCTATGACTCATAGATGCTTATTTGTACACCTTACCGTAGTATGATCGATAGATAAATCATATTTTATAACTAATTTTGAACCAAATAGTTCTTCAGGGAGCTTTTCGGCATAGATTGACTATAACGTTATTCTCTTGACTATGAGTTGTCTTTTCGCCCGTATTGGTCTATCTGTAGAAAAAGAAAATTATTTTTATTTTCGAAACATTTTGAAACATAATTTCTCAACTGACCAAAAGACTTGCATGTCAATCACAACTTGGACTAGCCCATTTTTAGGAGATTTAATGGATGATGTTTTTTATTTTTTGTTACAGAAAAAAATATGAATTATTTAATGAATTGCGCAAACAAATTAGACATATCCAAGAAAAATATTCTTACTTCAACTCCCATTTATGATTAGATAAAAAATACGGGAAAATTACAGATAATTTTTTTTTCTTTTAGTATACTTCTGATCTAGATTTCATTCTCTTCGATCATAATAATTATCTCAGCGTCCTCCCTGAAGAATTATAATTAATTTTACACCTAGTTAATATGAAGATGGCAAATTAATATTTTTACAAAATTCTTATCTTTTTCATCAAGAAATCAAATTCGATCAAGATTTTTTGGAATCTAGATCATGGGGCCCTCTTTCACGATACGGAGAAAAACTATTCAAAAAAAAAACAATTTTTAAGGAAAATACGGCAAATTTGAAATCTTGAAGTAGTGCCAACTATTTTTGAACTTTGAGTTGAAAAATTTTGTTGATTTCAATGTGAGAGAGTGATCAAAAGTTGATTTTTAGGATCACAATCAGTCAAAGAAATCAAATATGCTGAATCTGGGAACCACCCCATAATCGTGTCAAAAACAAATTTTGATTTTTTGACCATTTTCCCTACTTCAAAGTCGATGAAATTTGATACTTCAAGAACCCTGAAAAATGAAGAATTTATCAAAATTTTTATGATGATAGTCGGTATTTTTGTCTTATTTTGATCTTAAAAATCAACTTTTGACCACTCTCTCACATTGAAATCAACAAAATTTTTCAACTCAAAGTTCAAAAAAAAAAATTGATTTTTTCTAAATTTTTTTCTCCATCTCGTGAAAGTGGGCCTCATGATCAAGATTCCAAAAAAATCTTGATCATATACGATTTTTTGATGAAAAAGTTAAGTATTTTGTAAAAATATTAATTTCCCATCTTCATATTAACTAGGTGTATCTCAAAAAGCACAAATATTTGTGGATTCCGAGTCAGATTGAAAAGATTTTGTTCGTTTGCACAGGTGGTATAGAGACCGGACAATATTTTCTATTAATTATTACGAACAAAGTTCAAATCTAAGCCCGTTTAAATTTTGAAATTAGCTTTCAGAAAATTTCCGACTCCTAGATTGAGGTATTAAAGTTCTTTAAAAATTAATTTTTTCTAAATTTTTTTCTCCGTATCGTGAAAGAAGGCCTCTAGATTCCAAAAAATCTTGATCAAATTCGATTTTTTGATGAAAAAATTAAGAATTTTGTAAAAATATTAAATTTCCATCTTCATATTAACTAGGTTTATATATTCAAGTTCATCTATAGGAATTGAACCCACATCTGCGAGTTAGAAAAATCCTTTAGAAGAGAAGCAGTGCTCTAACTTTGGTGATATATTGCCTAAGCACCTATAATTGTAGATGAACTAAATCATTCCAAGTTATAATTTATAACTAATTTTTCAAACGTTGTTTATTCTGATGACTCTCAAATTAGGAGATTAGAAAAAGGGATATATTGAAGCCAAATTTACGTTTTTTAATGCATCATCAGTAGTAATACTTTTATAATGATAATATTAAGTAAGAATTCATTCAAGATGATAATTTTAAAATTATGAAAGAAATAGTGAAAGTCAAAGAAAATAAGAACAAAATGTAAGCTGAAAAAAACAACAAAACTCTCCATTAAATAGCAACACAGTGGAGAGAAAAGTGGAAAAGTTAACATAGACCGAGGTAGTTGAAGATTTTAGAAGGGTTTTTTTAAACAAATAAGTTTGGTTTATTTAAAGTTAACAAGAAGATGAGAATTTTTACAAAAAACTCAATATTTTCTCCGGATTCACAGAAAAAAATAAATTTTTGAATTCTGAAATGGAATGAGCTAATAAGTTGTTTATGTTCAAAAAAAAATCCGAAAAAATTCAATCTGACCAAAATTAGGCCAATTTTTGGATTTCGAAAATGCACCAAATTTCCACTTTTTCAACTTTTGAACCCAAAAGTTTCATCGATTTCGATGATTTGAACCAATTAAGTACTGATATTTGGGATCAACATTAGACGAAGAATTCGAATTTGGCCATAGAGATAGCGAAGAACTTACTGTTTCCGAGAAAAAGTTAAACTTCCAGATTTTGGATAATTTGCCTTTGTGATAATTGAAAAATTCGAATGGTTCGATTTCCCACAGTAATGACGAACTTCAGTGAAGTTCTGCAGGTGAATTCTAATTCTTCGTCTAGGGTTGATCCCAAATATCAGTACTTAACTGCTTCGAATCATCGAAATCGATAAAACTTTTGGGTTCAAAAGTTGAAAAAACGAAAAATTGGTGCATTTTCGAAATCCAAAAATTCAAAAAATATTTTTTCTGTGAATCCGGAAAAAATATCGAATTTTTTGTAAAAATAGTAAATTTTAATCTTTATGAAGATTTTCTCCTTCTCCAAACGTCTATAGTGTGCATTTTTGTATAAAAATTGAAAGTTGTAATTGATGCTCTTCCTGTTTAAGATGCCTGGTCACCGCTGTATCTTTCTTAAGATTGCCTCGGAATAAAACGATCATTTAAATTTCTTACCTATCTTTTTAGATTATAAATAAGATTGCTGAGATTTTGAACAGAGAATATGAACATGTCCTCAATCAAGTTATAGAGAATAAAAATTGTGAAGAAACGGCCATGTTTCGTTTATTCTACAACGAGAAACGTGATCAGGATGGTTTTCACCTTGTCGACCATACGTCCCCAGGATGGCCGTTAATGAGTAGGATCATAAGGGAGAGTTTTAGTGAGAAAGATGTTGGTTTTACCAATTTACATGATATGTATGCTGGGGAAAAGCCAAATACATTCTGGTGGTGGCATCCACTCAACTCCAAGTTTGTTTATTAATTATCAGAAACACGTAACTACTTACAAGTAACTACTACATTCTCTATAAGATTAAACTTCACCACAACAAAATGGTTATTCACAGGAGCCTCACTAGATCACAACATCTCTCCAGGACTCCTCAAAAGGACTCAGAAATGGGCAAAGTTTCGAGAAGACTTAGAGAAATCTAGTGAAAATTTCAATGAAAAGATTTATCAAACTAGAACTGTTCTCAAATCTCAATCTCAAAACTTTGATTCCTCATGTGAGTTTGAATCAATTGAATGAATTAAACCTTTTTAAAAAAAGTCATAATCCTTAAAATTAATCAATATCATGATAAGTGAGATGCTTAAGAACGCCAGTTTTGAGCTGAACCATCGTGGCCATGTTTTGAAAAAATAAATGATGTTATTTAACTAATAAGGCCTTTATTTCGGGCATACTCATCAGTGTGATACATGTCATTTAAATACGTTTTTAGTAAAGTTTTTATATGGCATGTATCACACTGATGAGTATGCCCGAAATAAAGGCCTTATTTGTGAAATAACTGGCATCATCTTCTTATTTTTTTCAAAATATTTTTATAGATCTTTCCCGAAAAGACAGTCTCAATAAACGACTACAAGTGAGTTTTTTATAATTTTCATTGATCATTTAGGTCCAAGGAGTTTTTTTATTGGAATAATTTTATAAAGCTAATCGATACGAAGTTACAAAAATCTCAATTTTTTTATCAATAATTCGAAAATGTTAAAGATTTTGGAGAACATTTTTTGATTCTACGTCAAATTTCCATTTTTATAACTTTAATTAATTGGAATAATCAACCTTTTTCCAAATTATTGATTTAGCAGATGGTTAATTTCAGGTTTTTTCGTGTTTGATTTTTCTACGGGTAACCTGATTGGTTTTAAGGTTTATCTAATTTTTAATGGATTTTTAGATCCAGACCAATAGGAATATTAAGGTTTATAGATAAAATTGAATAGGAGAGTTTAGGTTTTCATCCACTGAAGAAGATACTTGAAACGTGAAATAGGAAAAAAGGAGTCTGCTATACGATGACTCAGTGAGAAAGAGTATGACGTAGATGTTTGCTTTGATAAATAGAGGGGTCTCTCAATTGTGAAAACGACTTTTCGTATTGATTTTCCAAAAAAATTGAAATGAGTTGAAAAAATCCACGACTGATTTCAAGTTCGATTACAACTGCTCTAAGGCAATATTTTGGAATGGAAATTACCTAACTGACTCAAATTTTGATTTTGCATCGAATGGTGTTATATTGAATGAGTTTGGATCCAAACTATAGTGAACTCTGAGATATGTCTTAGAAAATCATTCTGGTAATAGAGAGCTAGACATGGATGACACATTCAAATTTTCAACAAATTTGAGCTTGAAATAAGAAAGATAGAAGCACTCAAAGTGGATTGACTTGGGGAGAAAAAATCTTAAATTCGTCTCATTACTCATTAGTAAATATTTTAGTCAGTTCCTCTTCTTTATATACTCTTTTTAGGAAGTTCACTGTATGTGTAGAAAGGGAAAATTTAGCATTAACATACAAACAATGATTTCCCACAACATATGATGGGGTACTCTAGTTCAGATTTAAATTAAATCTACTTTTACTAATCTCTAACATATTCGAACTTTGATGAAAAAATCAGATTTTTGTAAAAATCATAGACTTCTAATTTCTTATCTACCAACTGTTAAGTTTCAATTAAATCTAAAAATAGTAAAAAAGACAATACTATTGAAATAACGATTCGATAAATGTATCTCTTTTAACGATAATTTATTTTTGCATTTCTTCTAAATAGATTTTAAGATGTCTAACTACTTTTGTACGGCTATTCTTACCGATTAGAAATCCTCGAATCAAGCTGAAGAGAAACCAAGCAAATAACGTTGATAAGGATTCTCTAATATCAGTAGATTCTAATTATTATTTATGTGTATTTGGTGTGCATTTTTATTTGGAAATTTTCATTTCAAAAAGTTACCATGCATGTTGAGCATTTTTTGGCTTTTCTGTAATTTTAATTTAATCTGATGTGAGTCTAAATTTTTGTCTGCTCTTCTTTATAGTTATTCATATTTGCTTCGTGTTATTTTTATTTCAGCTATGAAATTTGATGGCTGATTTTGTTTCATGTTATTCATCTTCATTATAGTGGAAATTTTAAAATTTTGATCAAATGTTCAGTTCAAAATTTCATCTGAATCTTGTGAAAGCCAAATTTTGATTTCTTGACATTTTTAATGCTTGAAAATTGATGAAATTTTGATCATTCAAGATTCCTGAATAATAGAGATTTAACAAAATTTTCAACATACTCAAATGACAATACTATGAAATCTAAACATAATTTTATATAATATCAAGTATCAAAATTCTTGTCAGTGATAATATTCAAGTTTAAAGGTCAGACTTCTCACACATCATTGTTATAAAAATTATATGTGGAAATTTCACGGAAAACTTTGATTTATAAAAATGTTAAAAATCGTTACATCTTTACTGAATAATGATGAGTTTTCCTTAAATCTCAACGATCATTTTCATTTTCCTTTCCTAATGATGATCCTGAAAAAGAACGTTTGATCTCTCTCACACCTTGAAATCAAAAAATATTTTAACTTGAAGTTTAAAAACTTGAAAAAATCGCGCCAAATCGATAACAATTCTTGGTCGAGAAAAGAAAAACTCTCTCAGGTTAAATTACTCTGTAGAAAAAATTCCTATATGATAAAACTAGTTTGATTTAATTCATTCTTTTTGAGACAAGATCTCTTTTATTGTGAAAAGACAGACAGACACTATTTTTTTATGATCGATCATTTTCATGATCATTTTTTTCAAACGAATGCAATCGAAGATTTAGAACAATGTCGAAAGACATCATAATACATTGATTCAAGATTAAAGCAAATGTTTTTTTTCTGGCTTTGTTTTCTACAACTCTATTATGTCTACAAGGGAAAACCCTTGGGATGATAACAGAAAAGTTTTTATTACCAATATACATTGATCAGAAATTATAAAAATTAGAAGCTGCAAGCTGTATCAGTTTTGAAGACAAAAATTTTGATATCAAAAATATTTCGGATTTTTCCTAAAACAACCAACTTTAGCCCTTGACAACCTAAATCTTTTTCAAGAAACATTGCTAACCATTTTTAGACCCTGAAAATGGCCAACTTTTTTATCGCAATAGATGACTTTATCGAATATTTGAAGTTAATTTAGACAGGGTTTAAATTGTTTATCTTAACCAGAAAGATTGATAACTGATCTGTTCTCTTCAATTTTGTCTATGTTTATTTTAGTAATAAATTCTGTTAAAATCAAATTTCTTTACATTCAGAAATGACCAATTTATAAAAGATTGAAAAATTGGAATAGTCAGCATTGTGATTATTGTCCATCAAATGTTTATGAACCTAAGTATTCTTTGAAAGATGTTCCTTTGTCCTAGTCCTTAGTTTTCTAATTGTTCTTGATTATATTTATAATTTTCATTTTTAAAGTAACATTGCTGATGAAGCTTTAAGAAATACGTATTCAGTGTTAATAAACCTCTTGTTTTTTCAATTCTTCAAAATTCCTAAATTCAAATAAGTGGATTTTCGGACGTATATACAAAATTACGTGAATCTCTAGTATATAATATTCTAATTTTCTTCAACTTTTACTATTTCTTTCATAATTTGTAAATTATTATTTTCATTCATCTTTTAACTTTTATCATTATCAAAGAGACACTACTGATGAACCTTTGAGAAATGTACATTTGGTGTTAATATATCCTTTTTTCTACTTTTCCAAACTGGGTTCTCAAAAAATCCTCATCGTATTTGAAATCATAATAAATTACCAACTTCGTACATTTATTAACTAGCTTTAATTTATTATTTTTTTCATTCCAACCCAAGTCTCATTTGATATACTAATCATGAAGAATAATGAGGAAATATGAGGGGAAGATTTCATGACACACGATAAAAATAATTCTTTCCAGACTTGTTTTCAAAATTACAATAATTTTATTGCATTATATAGTGGGATGTCTGATTATCTGATAATGCAAACGCACAATTCCCTTCACATGATCTAGTGGTATACGGATTTTTTTCATAAATCTCAGAAAATAATGATTATAATCATTACGTTTCCATTTAAACTCTTGAACCATCTGGCTTTTTACATTGTTTACATCTACACCATGGAGATTGAATTTTGAGAGAATGGAGAGGCTAAGCTTGTCATGTTTCAGCTTTGGTGTGCCCAACGACTAAATGTTCCAATCATTAATCTGTATTTAATTCTCTCATGAAATATCAAATTTAATTAACAACTCCTGGCCTACTGGAGTATGGAAATATGACACTTACAAGTAAAGCATTCTTGTCCTATTATAATGTCAGTTATTAGTTGATATTTTTCCTGATAATCCAACAGAGACTTTTGATCTTTCGAATTTTAAATTTTCTTGAAAAGTTTGAAAATAATTCTCTGCCAGTAGAACCTTGTTGAAGAAAAATATTTTTTCTCAGAAAGATTGTTGATTTGATGCTTCTATTAGAATAATTTTCGTCCTGTAATTTTTCCGAATTTTACAAACTCCTTAAAAATAATCATAAAACATTCTGGTTACTAATGAAGGTCAGGATAAAGAAGAGTTTTTGTGTAATCTATTTTGCTACGAACGTGATACATTATGGATATTAAACATTTAGTATTGTCATAGCCATACATTTTAAATTTATTATTTATTGCTTCGAAAGAGGAGAGAAGGAGTGATTTTTTAAAAGATTGGTGTCTGAAATTATAGTTATGTTCGATCGGAGAGGAGGTCATGAGAAAATTTTTAACAATAAAAGCATATCTTCTAACCCAGAGAGGTTGAGAACCAGAGGCTAAAATCCGAGAATTATACGATTCTAGGAATGGAAAGAGCCAATCTATAGAAAACTACTTTGGATTCTTTCAATTTCTCGAGAATAAGTTAAATAAACAAGAAAGGTTGAGTTGTAGTCTATTAAGGGCAAGACGAGAGATTTATAAGCTTTAAGTCTAAGATTTAAAGATTTGGATAATTTTAAAATAGTTATGGAATGGAGAATTTTATTTTGGATAGCTGAAAAGACCCTGTTGCAAGACTGTGATTATCTTGAATCTCATTAAATTTTTGCTTATTATTGAAAATGATAACACAGAAATTAAAATAAAAGATAGATATATTTAAAACTAATCATATTTTGTGGTTTTATGCGTAACTCACATGATTTATGTCAGTTTTTCGGCGTATCAATCTGTCAGCCTTACTATTTTTTATCTATAAACAAAAACCTGTTTTTCTAATTTGCGATAAAATCTAATAATTTTCTCTGAAAGTGAGAAATCAGTGAATGGGTGATAAGTTATCACTGATAACCCATTTAGTGTACAACGTACATCTCAACAGAGAATTTCACTTTTTTAGTTTCATCAATCTAAAAGAAACCTTTAAAATAAAATATAGGTCTTTGAATAATTAACAATCGAGAAATCACGAATACTATGATGATTCAAATTTAAATAGCGTCAAAACTTGTACTTAAAGAAGAAATTTATTCATTTTGATAGAAATAAAACAAAGGATTTTCTTCTTACTTTGGAATCGTTGTTATTCTTTTTAGGCAAGCTATTCCAAATCCATTTTATCAAATGAACGCCAATATCTAGGCTGCATGCATAGCTTACACGAAGCAACAATTCAGACAAAATTTTAATTTTTTATCGAGAAATATTCGAATTTTTGTTTTATCAAATTTTAAGTGCTCTGAAAATTAAATCAAAGCTCGCAATTTAATTCTAAAATGATGGAAGTAATCTACAAAGAAAGTCGCCTTGAGCTTTTAAACTATCTTCTCTGGTTTTGAAGCTATGCTTGATAGTAGTATCTTACGAATTTTAATTTTTTTGGCTAACGTTAGAAATTCAAGTCTTTTTGGCCCATATATAACAGGGCTGGTACCAAAAAATACCGAAAATTAGCTTGAGGTCTCAACTCATCCTTTATTTGAAAATACTCATTTTGGTATACAAATGTACAAGTCTAAGAAGAAGAAAAAACCTTACTAAAAAAATAATACTACTAAATTTCTTGAACAAAAATGTTCATAGCCTAAGTAAAGCTAATTAATATGAAGATGGGAATTTATGATTTTTACAAAATTATAAATTTTTTCATCAGGAAATCGAATTTGATCAAGATTTTTTGGAATATAGATCATAGGTTCCACTTTGAGGATCTGAAGAAAAAAAATTTGAAAAAAATCAAATTTTAAGAAAGTTATGGCATATTTCAAATCTAGCGATGGCGCCAAATTCCCATTTTTTTGAACTTTGAGTTGAAAATTTTTGTTGACTTAAAAGTGAGAGAGGGATCAAAAGTTGATTTTTAGGATCACGATTAGTCAAAGAACCCGATTATGAGCATAAAAATTTCAATGGATTCGCCAATTTCCAGGGATCTTGAATCATCAAAATTTCTTCGATTTTCAAGTAGTGAAAATGTTCAAAAAATCAAAATTCGATTTTCACACGAAGATGGGTGGATTCTCAAAATCTGAATCAGCATATTTGATTTCTTTGACTAATCATGATCCTAAAAATCAACTTTTGATCCCTCTCTCACTTTTAAGTCAACAAAAATTTTCAACTCAAAGTTCAAAAAAATGGGAATTTGGCGCCATCGCTAGATTTGAAATATGCCATAACTTTCTTAAAATTTGATTTTTTTTTAATTTTTTTTCTTCAGATCCTCAAAGTGGAACCTATGATCTATATTCCAAAAAATCTTGATCAAATTCGATTTCCTGATGAAAAAATTTATAATTTTGTAAAAATCATAAATTCCCATCTTCATATTAACTAGGTGTAGTTATAATCTAGTCGACAGTTGGACTAAGTGGCTGAGTACTCGCTCAACTAAGGTTCGATTATCGGACTAGGCAAACATTTTGTAATAAATTATCTAAAATTTTGATGTTTTAAAAAAATAGTTCTATAAAATTATTGGAGACATCAGTCATAAGTCTTTAAAATTATCTTTTTTTAGAAAATAGACTTGATAGTATTTTTTTGGAAAAAGATTTCAAATGGCAACATTAAAGTTTGTGATTTTAGTAACAATTTCAAGCTACTTGGCAACATTATTCACAGGTTTTTGTTTTGCTCAAGCCGACAAAATTGACATCTTCGAATTCAGCATGAAATAAACTCTCTAGTGATGGGCCAAGCTTTGCGATATTCTAATTTTTTGATTTCGATGATCTACCCCTGATGTATAATAATAGCTGGAATTAATAAATCTGCTCAGAAAATTTTGGAAAACGGATTTATACTAATCAAAAATACGAATTTTTGTATATTCTTTGATTCGTGGTCTGAATGAAATTTTCAATTTGATCAGATTTCAGTAAAAAACTGGTGATCATACTCTAAAAACTTTATTGAGTCTACATTAGGGTAATACAAAATTTTTAAATTTTCGAATTTATGCGTTCATTTGATAGAAAATAAGATAAGAAGAAAAAATTCCTATTAAACCCTATTTAATCCTGTTTAGATATGCTTAATTTCAATTGAAGATGCCAAATTTTTTAATTTCCGCCACCATTTTTCAATGAGTTATACTACGAGAAATGATAAATTTTGAATAATGGGACACGCTATGATCTTTTTGAATCAGATTTTCACAACAAATTAATATCATATATATTCTGAATATACCCTGGAAAAATCCGGTCAATTTGGGAAAAATTAACGATTCTAGTGAAAATAGGAAATGGCATATCAGAACATCAAAATTTTTTAGTTTAATTTACGTAAAATATTTTACGGAACATAAAGAATCTATCTGAAGCATGAAATAGAAAAGTGTTTGGGGAAAAATTATTTCTCTTTCTCTAGTATACATGAAAAAAATGATATTTTGCTATACTATTTCATTTCTAAAATTGTGAACGTTTGGAAATCCAATTTAATATCCCTATATATCTAAACTTATTTTTTCTAAACATAAATGACGCCTTTTTGACTGGTGCTTGTTTTAGATTGCTAATGGGACAGTTTTCAAACTTGAGTCTAAAGTTTCACACTTATTTGAAAGATAAACTTTTCAAAATTGTCATGCTATGTTGTAAACAATTGAGAGAATTATAAATTTATCCTAACCTCTTAAAATCTTAATTTAAAAAACTATAATTCCCAGTTCATCTCATCTATAGATCTTCATTAAACATTGTCAGAGTTTCAGATAAAATATGACCGCGGAACTTTAATACGAGAGTAACTCAATCCAATAGATACACGGTAGCTTCTTTTGAATATTTCCATAATTTTTTCCAATCTAAATAGAAATTATTTCATGAAATTTGAATTTTTCGATCAATAAATGGAAAAATAGTTTAGCACGTCTTTTAGTACAAAAATCCTTTCTTTAATATTTTGTTCTCTATGATGTAACTCTTTTATGACTTAAACAATTTTATCACCTTTCCAAGATCTTTAAATACGACTTCAAATGAGAGTGAAAGAAGAAAATGTACTTTTAGGTGAAATCTGCTAGGTGATCTGTATTAGACTATTATTGAAATTCAACTGTCACAATTGTGATTATTATTACAAGTCTATCAAAAATATTTTTCATAATTTCTTCTCATGAAAAAATCGAGACAGTCGCATGTAAATAAAAAACTGTCATACAAATGAGAAACAGTAAATTAAATCAATCAATGTAGAGAGTCACTTGACATTTCCGTTCCTGTGGGTTTAAAATTGAAGAACTCAAGGGGAAAGCTTTTTTCCCATCTCTGAGTTCAGTAGAGAACATCCTAGATCCAATTGTGAAATTAACCAAAAAGTTGTTAAAAAATGGGATTATTACAAAAAGTAGAAGCTTCTAGATGAAATTTTCAAAAAATAGAAAATTATTAGGACATTTTCATTCAATAGAAGTATTTATAATACACTTAACACTTGATAGAAGTTTTTTGAACACACTTTTCATTCAGTAGAAGTATTGTTTTATAATCTTACAAATAATAGAAGTAACTAGATTACACGTTACAATCAATAGAATAGATTTGGGAACATGTTGCTCTGGATCTTCAAGGGTTACAATACCTTTATTTTTTTCCGACTCATGTTGCCCACTTTTACGATTTGAAGAAAAAAAAATTTCTTGAGAAATATGGTCATTTTTCAAATTTCGATTCGGCGCCAAAATCTTTGAACTCAACATTTTTATTCATTTGAAAGTGAGACTTTTGTCAAAAGATGTTTTTTTAGGATCAGAATTAGACAAGATATCAAATACGCCTTATAAACAATATGTTTACTCTAAACAATTTGTACACCGAGTTCACACATTGTTTATTTTTGTACTCAGTGTATACATTGTATATAGGATTGTATACACCGATCAAAGTGTACAGTGTACACATTGGTCGTGACAGATATAAACTGAACCTAATAAAATGGCTATAGTTTCTGAACCTCACGCAGGGTTCGCAGAGAAAATACTTAAAGAACTTTGCTCATCTCTTCATTGAAACAAAAAACTACGTGATGAATCTATAAAAAGACCATGTTTTTGACAGAAAACCAGTTAGAATAGGTTTTATATTCTCTGAAGAAAATATGACACAGAAAATCAACAGGAGCATTTCATAACCTAAACATGAACAAAAGTTGTTGATAAACATTAGTAATAATAGCTGCATCTTGCAATAAGTTGATAATGAGGTTTAAAATGATCCAAGCAGGGGGTTAAAAAGTTTTGAAAGGAACCTCATTCTAGCCAAACCAATTAAATACTTATGAATTTACCATATATTAAAAATTTAGAGCATACCAAATGCAATATTTTGCTAATCGTAGTTGGAAAATTTACTAGACCTTAAATTTGAAAAAACCAATTAAACAGATATTCTTTGCCATTTTTCAGTATATAAATTACTTTTCTTCGGAAACAAAAAAGTACTTTTAGGCCTCTTTATTAGGGATTTGAATCAAAACTTCTCATTGGCTTAGAATGGTTCTTGATAAACCTTCATATTTTCATTTGTTTTTCTTATTTGTGAATTTAGATATTTTGTAACAAGAGCAACAAATTTTTCTTGTTTAAACAATACAGATACGTCAATAAATGCTGATTCCTTTTGGAATTTAGATTTAAAACTCCAAACTATTCCTAGTCCAGGGGCTGATAAACTAAAAAATTTTGTGTAGCACATTTTAATAGTTAAAACACCCAATTTGAACTAACCATACTTATTCATGTTGAAAAGAGATTTTCAATGAGTAAAATCTAAATTTACTTTGAAATCAAAATGTACAGCTATTCTCGATTTTTTTAAACTTTGAGTTGAAAAATTTTGTTGATTTCAAGGTCTGAGAGGAATCAAACGTTATTTTTAAGGATTATCATTAGACAAAGAAATTAATAACTCTTATTAATTTTTTTGAAAAAAAATAACGTGAGAAAGTCTACTTTCTATTTTTCGATCATTTTTACTGCTTGGAAATTGATAAAATAGGATGATCCAAGATCAGTTCAAAATTAAAGGTTTCGCCGAGAATAGCTCTATAATAATTCCTGTTTGCTTTGAGGGTAGGAAAAGCCCTTGTTGCAGAGGAAAAAACAGATACAGATAAAAGCTCTGTAAAGGGTCACGACTTTTAAAAAATTTCAATTGTATATTGTATATATTCCAATAGGAATCTATGAAGAAATCGGTCAATAAAATTGAAGCTTTATTTTTTCTCTTCAATTCTATCCAAATTCCTTGTTGGATAAAATTTTTTTAACTACTGAATTGGCATTCTGCCACTAAATTGATGTCTTTTATAAATTTCTATTCAAATAAACCTTCTATGACGGCTGGAAAAAAATTCGCTTTAAGCTATAAATTTATCAAATTTTAAATGCTAATCTCTGGCTGAATTGTTTTGAGATAATTGGATGTATTAGATGGTTTGAAAGAGGAATAAAATCTGATTCATGAACCTATTTTATTTTTCAAGCTCCAAAATTGAAGTATGCTTATAAGTACAAACTTTATATTTTTTGATAAAGTGGGTAAGAAAGCAGAAGGTAGTTTTTGACTGTGCGCATTTCGAACTGTATTTATTTTCGAAAATCTCATTTTCGTGAAATTCATAGATTCCCGTCCTTATTTCAGTCAGATTTTCTTGAAGCAGAATAGTCTTTGAGTTAAAACGATATCTCCAAATTTATTTTACTTAAAAAAGTTTCTTTCCTCTGAATATCACTTAATTCAAGCATATGCAGTACAGTTCTTATGATGTAGTGTAACCCATAGTTTTCAAATGCACTAAAATAATTATGCTTAATTTATCATTTGTGTTCGTAAATGTGATAAAAAGTAATTTTTGTTCAAAAGGTAAATGTCTGTTTCTAAATAAAATTATCCTCGTGTCTTTTATCAAAGAATTTATGTCATTTCAATTAAACTGTCTAAATTCTTGATAAATCATTCAATCTGTTTTATAAAATCCAAAAATACCCCTTTTACATCATTGAAACTACAGGTTACATTACATTCTGTTTCTCGTTTTATCCAGACCTAACCAGCATGACGAGACGTGTATTATTACAGTAAAATTCAGGGAAGGATGTTGTTGTCTTTATGAATGTTTTATCGGCTATAAAAACATGTAGATTATTCAAAAGAGTCAACAACAAAAACAGCACATTCTGTTTACATCACATTGTCTTGACTTAGTGTGCCTTCAACGGAAAATTTTTGTGTCTCGTGTGTAATTTTCATTATTTTTTTATTGAAAAATGAACATCTAATGAGACTCGAACATTGTTGAATATGACAGTCTTGTGAGAGGAATAGATGCCAGCATGCAAAAAAACCTTAAGTGTTTCACAAACGATAATCAGTATGCTTACATCTTTTTGTCCAAAACTTACTATAGACAAAATACATGTAATAGATAGCTTTAGTAACAATTAAAAACATGGAATTAATGCATTTGTCACAGAGACTCATACATCAAGCTGAAAGTTTCAAGTTTTCTGGGTTTTGTAAGACAAAATTTATTTTAATACATTGTGATTAGATCTTGATAGAAAGAATTAATTCCAAAATTAGCGTATATTTTTAAAATTTATTCTTAAATTAATTCTGATTTTGGAACTTTTGAAAAATGATACCTCTAAAGTACGCTAATTTTGGAAAAAATAAAAAATATCCGTTAACTCTATTTTTCATCACACAAATTAGAAAATTTGTAACCTTACCAAAATAATTACGCTGATTCTGAATTTTTTTTTTGAAAACCAACTTGTTATTTAAAAGATAATTTTTTTGGCTCTAAAACTAGTTAACTTCTAAACTATGAGAGATAACGAACCGGCGATTGTATATTTGAAATCTATAGCTATTTCTACACGAAATTTATTTTATTTTTTCAAAGTTCTCAGCAAATAGGTTTTCAATAAAACATTCTAAATATCAGACTACATTTTTAAAAAATCACCCTTCTTTTAATCAGTTAAAAGCTATCTTTATAAATTTCCTTTCTAATGAGGGATGAGAAAAATATTCCAAGTATCTTTCAGTAGAAAATTTTGCTCAAGAAAGTTTTGTGTTCCGCTGGAGCAATGGGACATGAAGGGCTAAAATTTCTGTTGGAGCTAAATCCTGAATTGTTTAGGTGTTTTTGAAAATATGAATTTCTCAAAAAAGCATTAAAGTGTTTTAATTATAATTAAATTAACTCGGAGAGCTTTCTTTTGATGAGAAAGGATGCCCAAAATTCTCAATAGATTCCAGAATAAACAAGTTTTTATGGCCTACTAAAGAAGTAAATGATTCCGTCCAAGATTCTCCTACACGCCGCTGAAAGGAGGATAGCCTTTTTTCATGAAAAAAGAGTTCTTTGTTTATCATAAAAAATATCCATACTTTTCTCATGGTTGGTTTAAAGTTCAAAAGACATTGTAATAAAATGCCTTCTTTTTTATGATATTATTAATAAGAATTGAAAATCTAAGGAAAAACTTGATGATAAACCCTGGTTAAACAAACCTACAAGAAGCTCGTTTTCCATAAATGCATCGTGTTTTTTCTATCGATAAAAAAATGTAGATGGAAAATATTTGTTTGTATTGCTTAACCTCAACAATCCAATGTGCTTATTTGGGTTAACATGTGTAAGTTATATATGTACAGTAATGTGTATTTAGATAAATCGATAATCTATCTAATCCCTCTCTGTGTTGGCCTTATGACCTGAATTTTACGATGTTTTTTCTCCATCCGGATTAGATTTATCTGCATGTTTTTTATCATATGAAAATAGGTGAAAACTACTTAAAAGTATAAAGATTATCGATTGATATTTTTGCATTCACATAAGTACCATAAAATAAAATGTTTTGTTCCTTTAGCAATTTTCTTTTCCTGTTAATACCGAGTATTCCTAAAAAAGGATAATAACTAAATATTTTGAAAAACATGCTTTATAGATGATGAAGAAAAAATTAAGTTGAATTTCCAGTTAAATATTTTTTTTCAAATTTTGAGAATCTTGACATTTTTATTCGTAAGTTCTTGTAAAAAGTGACGCAGAACATGATATTTTTGAAATAAAGTAGCCCACAGGTTTGTAACGCTAGTTTTCTCTTACCTTTCTTATGAGTTTAGAACATAAAGTATAAATTCTTACTAAGGTTCGGCAAATTTATCGATCAAATTTTGAGTTGGGAAATGTTTTTAACCCTCTCTGGTGTTATTAAAATTGAATATCCAACTTCTGAAGGAACATCTGGATTTTATTAGAAATGATATATGAAAATTAGACTTGGAAGCCAAATCGTCAACAAACATATTTCTTCTTACATAATTTTGGGTAGGAGAAAGTTCTAATGATGACTAATTTACTTTTCGTCTCTCGAATGCACGCCAAGCAGTAGATTTGTTTGTACAGCATACAGATTTTTTTCTTGGCTTTCACTAAACAAACAGAATTTTTTCAGACATTTATTTTAGAATCTTCATCAATCGATTATTATTGTAAAAAGTTTTATTTGTGAAATAATGGTTTTTGTACAAGATTTGTAACAATTTGTGAAAAGAATTTTTTCATAATTGTTTGTTTTTTCCAGCAAACCACACATCCCGACCAACATTTAAATGCCCTGGGTATTCTAGTCACATCAAAGGCAAAGCAACATAAGAAGAATCAACTTCAATTTGCCAATGATGATTTGATTAAAGAAGAAGTCTGGCGCCGAGGAATGCGAAAGTTTGTTAAGCCAAATGATAAACACTGCCGTAGACATCACAATTTGCCGCTAGAAGAAGATTTACTTTTGTGGCCTGGCGTCTTGTCGAATAAAATAATTCATGACGAATTTATTGATCAAGTAAATTTATTATTTCGTTCTGGTTCATGCATATCTACATTCAAAAAAATCAATTTTAAACCTAGAGTTAGCGACAAACAAAAAAAGAAAGTGATCAAAACATGAGTTTTACAATCGAATTTACTGAATTTTGGTGATCCAAGATCCTTGAAAATGACGATGATAATCGGTTTTCCGGTCTTATTGTGATCCTATTGTGAATCTATTTTTGATCACACTCTCACTTTGAAATCAACAAATAGTTTTAAAAAATGGGAGTCGAGATTTCCCATAATTCTCTTAAATTTTGATTGGTCCTCGTGATCTTGATTCCAAAAAATCTTGTTAAAATTCGATTCTTTGATGTAAATATTGAGAATTTTGTAAAAGACTTCAATTCCCATCTTCATATTAACTAGCCTTAGGCCAAGAAGATATTTTTCCAAAGCCTCGTTTCATCATGAATGTAAGCTTTCACTGATAAGATATTCTTATAATCTCTCATTACAAAAACACGATTATTTCCAACAAAACACGTTCGTTAAAAAGTCACTCAATTCTTTCTTCTGTTATTAATTCAGAAGAATAAAAAAGAATAAGTCAACTGTTAAAGTAGTAATAACATGTTGATTTTCTGATAAACTCATGACATCTTCAAAAGCTTAACGAGGTGTGAATAAATTAAGTTTTATTTTTCATCTTTAAAAGTTTGTCTTTTATTATCGACAAAAGATTGCATTCGTTAGCACTTAACTTAAAATGAATTAATTAACTTTTTACATGGAGAAGATTCTCACCTTTTTAAGAGGAGAAATGCGGGAACAAGGAGGACATCATGTTGTTGCACCATGGGAAAAATTTTCCCAATCTACACGCAAGATATAACAACCGGAACGAGACGATAGAGAGTTCAAGCTAATTAAAGTTTAGAAAATGAGAAAATCTTCTAGATTCCATGTTTTTTTCCCAAAAATAATTGGAATGTTTTGTGTTCATCTGTCAATTCGTCTGCTTTTATTTCTATTTCTTTGTGTATTTTTAAAATGTATCATCTAAACTCTAAAGGAATTTGAGTATTATTTTTTACCGCGAACTAAGAAGGACTTCTCGAAACATAAGATTGGTTTTGGTAAAATTTCAGGTTTCTAAAAATCCCCATTATAAAATGATTTCGTGAATTGTTTATCTGACAGAAAATAAGCCATTTTTGAATTTCAAAAATTACGAATTTTCTCGGACATTCTGTGGCCAAATTCAATTTTTTTCTCCAATATTAATAGTGGTTTCAGTCAGTTTAATCGGACCTCCTTATTTTAGAAATGCAAGAATTAATAATAAGTAGAGGTGATGAACATTTTGTGAGCCCCAAGTTTTTTCAAAAACTATTGAATTATTCCATTTCGGTTTTTTCCCAAATTTCCATTTTTATTATGATTAAAATTGAACAAGGAAATCAAATGTCCGACATACTCGCCGTGATTGTTGTGAAATCGAAAACTGTTTCATACAGATAAATTCGAGTTTTGCTCTTTCAATTTATTTATTACTAATTCAATATCGATGGGTAGTTCAAGTCGAATTTATGACTAAATGAAGCATTACTTCCAGATTTTTAATTGCTAATTTCTATTTTTTTATTTACTCAGATGAAAATGGTCATGATCGATGAGCTACGAAGCACCAGAAATTCAACAAGGAAGGCCAGACATAACTCCTGCTCGTCCAGAGCTGATCTAATTGATGAAATTTGAAACCAAGAGAGATTATTTTTTGCGTTTTCTTAAAATTATCTGAACTTACAATAGGATTATTGAATAAAAATTTTGTTTTTTCTTCGTTGAAACTTACTTTATACGTTTAAAAACTATTTTTTCACTATCATACAATCCTAAATAATGCTAGAGTATGTTGATAGGAAGAAGCCTCCCTATCAGCCAACTATCAGCTTTATCTAGAACTGCCGAGGAGATGCTAGTCTTTAATTACTATTTTTTCGTCAGTAATACTTTGGAATAGTCTGCCAAGGTGTTTCATCATTCAAAAATATATTTTTTTAGTGAATCAATTAAATAAAAATTATCACTTTTTATAATCATATCAACACAGTCTTATATGACCATATTCAATGATATTTTCCATTATGATAGATATGATTTTTTGCTGATTTAAAAAATATCCATCTTAAAATAATTCTAGAATAGAATTTCGATTCATTCGACTTGCCTTCCTATACAGAAAATAGACCTTTTTGAAACAGGAGAGAATTCTCTACTAAACTGGAAAATACTATTGAGTATATGAATAATAACAATAGATTTGTAATCATCAACTTCATCACAGTTTTTACGAATATAAAACGAGACGTCATTGAGTCCTACAAACCAACATGTGAATATTCTTTCGACAGATTCTCATTCAACCTGATATTTCTTCCTGTTTGGTAACTAAACTAGTAGATATGCTCTCAAGAGAGCTATACAACTTTTAAGCTTATTTACATAGACAATGTTCATACTCTATGGGTAACAATAAATATTTTCCATAAATTATTGAATTACAGAAAACACTTCCCCAACTACTGATAGGTTATTTTTTGACAGTTTCATTATTCTTTTCCTTTGTTTTCAAAATGCTCTATGATGTATAGACAAGATTTCACAAGTGAATAGGACATTTGAACATGTTTTGTGTCTATTTTGTGACGTCTTTGTGAGAATTTTAGTGGAGATTTATTAGACATTTACGATAAATTGTTAAAATTAATTGCAAAATTGGTTGTTTATATATATAGTGGTCGACAAAATGAATTTATTCACTTAAAATTGCTTCTAGCTCATTTATTAAAAATACCTTCAAGATGTAAAATATACCATTGAAAAGGAAATTACTCACTCTTCTAAATATTTCTGAGATAAAATTCCCCACAAATTCTCAATAGGGTTCAGATCGGGGTTTCGAACAGGCCATGGCAACACAGATATTCCATTCTCTTGAAACCATGCTTTTGTTAATAAAGAACGATGACACGGAGCATTATCTTGTTGAAAATTTTTTAGGGAATTTTCTATTACTTCTTTAAACGGTAGTAGTTGATCTTCTAGAAGTTCTGAACCCCAATACCATGACTCTGCCTCCACCAAATCCTCGCTTTATTTTGGTAGGTTTGGATAGAGATTTTTCTATCCAACAAAACGAGAGTCCATCAGGCCCATCCAAATTGAACTTTTTCTCGTCTGAGAATCTTGTTTTACTCCAATCGTAGTTTTGAACAATTTTCTTATAAGCCCAGCAATACCTTATTTCTTTATCCGCGGGACTCAGATTAGGGATTATTTTAGGATTACCCCAATAGATGTTTGGATTATTTTTGATACAGCGTTGAACAGTTCTCACAGACGTATCCAGATTCAATTCAGCTTTTATTTTAGAAGCTGTCACCTTCTTCTGAATTGCTAAATAAGAAATTTTTCTTATAAGACAATTAGGTATTGCTCTCTTTCGGCCGCATATTTTCAATTTTTTCTCGTTTTTATTTTTAAAAAATAAATAATTTATCGTCCCGCAGGCACATCCGATAGTTTTTGCAATTCTTCGATTGCTCAGACCATCCATTTTAAGTTTATTGACAAATTTTTTGTCAGAATCAGTCTTGAATATTTCGGTTTATTAGCAGTCATCCTGTAGATTCTAGAAAATATCAAGTTCAAATTTTAAAGTCAATACCTAACAGTTTAGCTGACAAAAATTCTGAAAAATTAAGTTGTAAACTAAGGGGTTTAAAAGTGAACAAATATGTTTTGTCGTTTTCTAATTCAATGAAAAAACGTAAATTTATATTTTTAAGAATATCAATGAACATGAATATCAACCAATATGTTCGAGAGTAATCATATTTAGAAGAGTGAGTAATTTCCTTTTTCAATGGCATATTTTACATCTTGAAGGTATTTTTAATAAATGAGCTAGAAGCAATTTTAAGTGAATAAATTCATTTTGTCGACCACTATAGATAGATTCTTTTGGACTAATCTTGATAGATAAAGTTCCTGAGAAATTTTTTCAACGGACATTGATGAGATTGAAAATCCTGTATGGTTTCAGAAAAAAAAGTAAAAATTGTGAAATAGTCTCGGCACCGAAAGGGTTAACTAGCTTTATTTAGGAACAGGATTAGATTCTGACCTTGTTTAAAAATCTACCCCTAGTTAGCATAAGAAAAAACTGGCCTTTAAATTGTCCTCCTGTTGATAGGACTCAATTTACAAAATTCTAAAAATAAACCCTCCTGAATATCAAATTATTTGTAAGTAAATCTATGACCACTTGAGACACGTCTTCTCCTCTATTAATTCAACAGAGAGCTGCATGATATTATTTCGTTGGGAAAGTAGTAGACTAACAAAGGGATAACTCTCCAAATCATAGATATTGTTAATAACTTTTTTACTACATTTGTAGACATTTTGTCTGAATAAATAATGTATGATCGTGATTATGGAATGGATTGTAGGAATGATTTTGTGGAATATAAATTCTTCTAAGAAAAAGCACTAAGCAAAAGAAGAACTAAATGAGACAAAGAACCTGATGATAACAATTGATATATCTGCCTTTTTATATTTATTTGGGGTAGATCAGTATTTCAAAAAATACTCTTCTTATCAGAAAGGAAAAAAGCACTTGATTTCATTATTATGGATAAAAATATTCTACAACTATTCTCGATGAATTTGGGAATTCATGATTTTTACAAAAATCTCATTTTTTCATCAAGGTATGGAAATTTTTGAAAGATTTTTTGGTAACTGATTCAAAATGTCCACTTTTACTGAATTGAGAAAAAAAATTTGAAAAAATCTTTTTTTTAGAAAATTTTAGAGACATTTTAAAATTCGAGATTTTTTTAAATTTTGAGTTGACAATTTTTGCTGATTTCAAGTTCTGAGAGGAATCAAACGTTATTTTTCAGGGTCATCATTAGACGAAGAAAATAATTACTCTTATTTGATAAAACCCATTATTTTGAAATGATCTTGGAAAAAAAATCGCTTCACCATTATGTCATTCAGTTTTTCAAATCGCTGCTGAATTTTCAATGAATTTTTACTACGCAATCACTCTTGGCTATTTAATAAATTTCTTAAGTTTTAACTTCAAAAATAGTAATCTTATCATCAAGGGGGCCTTTTGGAATTTCGGACTGTTTTTGAGAATAATCCTGAAGTAGAGTTTTAAAAGAAGATTAATATAAATTTTTGATTATTTTATTCAATTGAAAAAACAGATATTCTCCTGTCAGTTTTGATGTTAAAAAAATTGAGAATATGCAAATTTTTTCACTAGATTTCTGACATGTTCTTTCCAAAGAATGTAAATGTTTCTGAAGAATCCCTTCCCTGTTTTTAAAATCATCCGAATACACCTAGTTATTTTGTTCAGATGATTTTATTAAAAGAATGAATTTCTCAGGCAAGGGAGAACCAAGGCTTTGCGGTAAAACTAAACCTGCCATAATGAAAAAGAATGCATCTACATATATATATCATAGTACAGAGAATCCATGGTGTGCTTTACTTTCATAGCCTGGGATATTCTCTTTCACTGCATGTTGAATCTGTTTTATATTAGAGAATCAATCATTCGTTTTTTTTCTCAAGACAACATTTTAATTCATTTTAAATGCTACTGATAATGAGGTGAACCTTCTTGTATGCATCTCGTTCTTGTGTGTGAGAAAAAAATATTTAGTTCATTCACTGTATAGAAAAATCTCTACTGCTACTGAGTGGGAGTTCAATCCCTTTTTTTAAACAGGAATAAAATGCAGACAGGTCTCTGATGCATGTCTGCGTATGTCAGGAGTGGTGGGCCGACAAATGTTTTGGAAATGTACAAGATATTTTAGAGGTGAATTAATGAGTGGCATTTTTTAATAAAAATAATCCCTTATTATGGGATCTTATAATGCATCTGTTCTCTGTATTTATTTATATGAAAATTTTCAATAAGAGAAGATTAATTTACAATAGAGAAAAAACAGCATTCTAATCAGATGATTAAAATTTTCTTATTTGGTTTTTTTCTCGCTAATTAAATAAACGAAAAAATCATCAAAGAATCTTACGAAACTATGAGATTATTTAGAATCAAGATGTGAATCTTGATTTTTCATCAAGAGATCGAAAATGAATATTATTTTCAGATTATGAAAAAATTTTGTTTCCAAGAAAAATATAGAAATTTCCCCATATATTAATGAACAAAATTAGGCAAAGGAAGCGATTTTCAACACCAAATTTGTGATCGACTCGTCATTTTACACTAATTTTGATCATCAAAATTTCATTGATCAAAGAAATCAAATACGAAATTCCCACGATTTCGGGTCGATTTCAAATTATAATAAACCCTTTATAAATATAGCTATGAAGATACCAAGTTATTTGGCCAAAAATATTACTAATGCAAGTTCACATTGTGGGCTTCAATTTGAACTTTAATTGATCCAGAAACCTATCAAACTGGTAGAGTTATGAAGGTTCAAAAAAATTGTAAAATGGACAATATATGTCCATCGGCACCGAAAGAGTTAAGCGTATTTGATATCTTTTTCTTATGGGGATCTTGAAAAACAGCATTCAATTTCTTTCTGATTTTGAAATCGATGTTCAGTCAATGTTCAAAAATTTCTCGTTTCATAGCCGAAGTTTAGTTTAGGTAGCCTGTGGTTTGAATACTGTGCTATTTTAGTGTTTTTAACTCATGATTGGATTGCTCAAAAATCAATGTTGAAATAAATTTTCAAAACAAAACTGACCTCTCAAATATGCACTTTTGAAAGTTACAGGATATATAATATATATATTCTGACACAATACAATGTCATTTGATAAATTCTCCATATTCAAACAATTTCTAAAGAAATAAAAATCATGAAAACTATCACTGAAGATGATGTGATATTCCTCCCAGGGGAACGCACAATGTGAAATGAAACAGATACTTGTAAATTATAAAAGAAAAGTCTACACTTGCTTTCAGTATGAAAGAAATTTATTTCACAGAATAAAATTTTACCAGTATTTAAAAAAATGATAAACTTTTTTTTCATATAGTTGAATGTCATCTTTTTCTATAATCAATAACCTTTCGATTATCTGATAAAGTTCATCGGAAAAATTCTTTTTATAAATTATGTTCAAAGTTTTTAAACTAAGGATGATTTGAGAATTTCAGAAATTCTATGGCTACGGTTATTGAAATTTTCTCATTTCTTTCGTGAGAACTCAATCATGATGGAAGATTTTTAGATTTGTAAAAGCCAAATATTGCCAATTTCAGATCAGTCGATGTTACCTTTGCAGAGTAATTTTTGATCTTTTATGGATAGATATTTGGCTAGCGCCTCGATTATTTCTGTGATACTCGGAATTTTGTGTAAGCTTCCTGACCAGTTAATCTGAAGATGAGTAACCTGAATATCCTTGATTGTTGTCCAAATTAATTCCAATTAGGATGGTTCCTCTTATGGAAGAGTCTTTGAAAAGTATCTCTGAACAATTTGAATGGGAATTTCTTGAATTTTAAATGGAATGAGGTAAAAAGTTGTTTATGTTGAAAAAGAAAAATTCAATCTGACCAAAATTAGGATCAATTTTTGGATTTCGAAAATGCACCAAATTTTCACTTTTTCAACTTTTGAACCCAAAAGTTTCATCGATTTCGATGATTTGAAGCAGTTAAGTACTGATATTTGGAATCAACCCTAGACGAAGAATTAGAATTCACCTGCAGAACTTCACTGAAGTTCGTCATTACTGTGGGAAATCGAACCATTCGAATTTTTCAATTATCACAAAGGCAAATTATCCAAAATCTGGAAGTTATAAGTTCTTCGCTATCTCTATGGCCAAATTCGAATTCTTCGTCTAATGTTGATCCCAAATATCAGTACTTAATTGGTTCAAATCATCGAAATCGATGAAACTTTTGGGTTCAAAAGTTGAAAAAGTGAAAATTTGGTGCATTTTCGAAATCCAAAAATTGGCCTAATTTTGATCAGATGAATTTTTTTCGGATTTTTTTGGACATAAACAACTTATTAGCTCATTCCATTTAAAATTCAAAAAATCATTTGTTTCTGTGAATCCGGAGAAAAATAGTAAATTCTCATCTTCATATCAACTAGCTTTATTTAATAACGGTTCGTTTTCCCAGTATCTTATAGTTTCTGTAAAAACTCTGATAAATAAAAATATTTTGGATAAAATTTGATATCCCATCTTCATTAAAATTGACTGACTAATCCTCAATCAGAATGATTAATTTCGAATATTGACGAGTTTCGGATGCATCATCTGCTTACTTTTTTTACAAGAAAGCTGATTCATTAGATGGACACGATCTTTTCTCTTTAATTAATACTTATGAAACCTACTAGCTATGCATGGCTGCTGGTTACTACTAAAGCTAGTTAATAAGAAAATAAAAATTTATGAATTTTACTAAAAACTCTGGATTATTTTCCGGATAGTTGGGATTAAAATTTCAGATAAAATTATTATTGTGAGAAATTATTCTGAAATTTCCATTTTAGGACTGAAGAGATGATATCCATAAATTCTCATCTTCTCGTAGATTAGTGCCATTTGTTTTCTAGGATGTCATTTTTCAGCAGGTGTAGAAGGACTTCGTCTTCATGGACATGGCAATAACCAACAGAGTTGGACGAAATCTGGAATAATTTTTCAAGCATTATGAACACACAAAATTTCAATTGAAGCAATTTTACGAAATTCGGTAGGAGGTGAACAGTGAGATTACAGTGTGAATTGGAAATGAAAGATCATTTATGAAAATTGGTTTTCTCAAAACCCCTCTTCGTACGGTATTCCTCTACATAATTCAAAAAAGATTTCAGACTCACATTCAGTCACAGTATTAGACTTGAAGGTGTGGAATTTAAAAGTCTTTTGAGGTTTAACTAGAGCTTCTGTAAGTTAAATATTAGCAGAAGTCTCATAAGAGACTTGCGTGTGTCGACGTTTCTATATAAGACTTACACTTGGCTAATGAGGAAACTTTTTTGCCATTGGCATCATTAAAAATTTGTTTTCTTAATACCTCTTGTAGTATCATGGCTCTCCACATTTTTCATACTTTTGGGCAATTTTATCCCCATTTATCAAGCAGGTTTTCTCTTGTTGATCCATCATTACCTGTTTTTTTCTTTTGTATGTAAAGTGTACTCCAGAATAAGTGATATAATCGTTAGTTCTATCTTGGAAAGAGTATTGTACGCCTATGTAGTGTGCTTTTCTTTGTACTTTTATGATGAAATAGTAAAACTATCTAAAAGACATTTTCTTTTTCTCTCTCATAAGCTGCTAAATATTGATACTTACAAAAATTATACATACACAAACTTCCACCATCAATCCATACTCTCTTGTACACAAGTTTTACACAGCATTTCCTACTTCTGGTAAAGTTGAATAGTCTAATTACAAGTCTAAAGTAATGCTTATTATTTTTAACTTGACATACAAACACACGCTTTGTATAAGTAATCTATATACAGCATTTCTTATAATAATAACAATAATAATATAAATTTATGGTGCAAAAGCAATTCTCTCAAAAGAGTACAAAAGATTTTCCTAGTTTTTGGATTCAAGCAAAGTAAACTTTTCAGCCAAAGTGTTGAGTCGTTAATGGTGTCTTGAGGGTTGAATTTGTTTATTTTAGTTTTCACGCTAAGAATATAAACCAAAGAAAAGTGTTTTTCCTCCACACACTCTTTTATCTGATTCTTCTAATAGATTCTTTATACTCGCCATGATCGCCGTTTTCGAAAACTAAGTTTTCCTGAGTTTTCAGTTTTCGTAAAATCGATCATTTTTTCTAAATTAACAGTATTTTCAGGGTGTATTCAGAATATATTTAATATAGAATGATAAAATAAAAATGATGGCAAAAACTCCTGTTATGAAGAAAACTTCCTGGGTCAACGCTTTAAACTTTTAGAAAAAAAATGTGATAAACTTAATGATCTTAAATCTATAATTGCTCGTATAAGATCTAAAATTGACTATTCAAAATTCCTTCTTTACCCCCACCTTCATTAATCTTATTTCTTTGATCGAATATTTATTTGAAAATATCATGGAATTTCAGTATCCGACTTTTCGACTGCTCCTAACTCAAGTAAAGGAAATAATGTTATGGAAGTAATAATAAAGTTTGACAACTATGAACCTACAGTACTGATTTTCCAAAGATGAGGTCGAACATTTATTGTAACCATCTATTTTGTGATAATTTTTATTTTATTTTGATTTAAAAAAATGTATAATTTCAAAGAAAAAAAAATTTTAAAAATAATTTCGCGATTATTTAAAATTATTTCCAAATAAAATTTAAAACTTTATGAACTATTTAAAGTTTTTTAGAAGATTCGAGCAATTATTTTATAAATAATTAAAAATCTGATAAGATTGAAGAGTGGGCAGTTATTTAAGGAAGGAATTAAACTTAATTTTTGTTTGGACTCATTCCCGAGCTATAATTTGATTACTTCAAGACTTTAAAGTTTAATCAAACTAAGCAAAACTTTAAAAATATTCAAATAAAGTTTATGTAAATTACTTTCGAATAAAAAATTATCATTTATATTATGAAAATGAAATGGAAAGACAGGAATATATACCTTGACAGAATATTATTCATCATTCGAGTGAATGTGGAACACTTATCTGGCTGAATTCTCGCTGTCATGAGAAAATATTCCTACTGATCAATGATCATCTCATATATGATGTATGAAATAGGGTATAATATATTAACTTTAAACTAGTTTCTTTCAATAAGAGAGAAGAATATACTTTAGTCTGTTGATAATTTTAAAGTATGAAATTTGCAGAAATATTTTGGAATAGAAATTTTTGTTTATTAAACTGATAATAAAATATAGATAAGTATGTACAATTAAGAAAAATAGTTTCTAAAGAGGTCTTCGTCCTCTGGGATGAGTCTCTGGAGTAATGTACAGGTGGATTTGACGGTTGTGGAAGGGATTGAATCCAATGAAAGTTTGAATCTGGCCTGGAGACAGAGGATATTTCCGAGGAGAATCGAGTATTTTCTTTGGTTTCTGGTGTTATGAGGAGAGATGTTATCGTCTTGTTCTCTGTATGAGTTATAGAGTATGAGAGAGCTGGAGATCCTTCTGAGTCAGACATTGAGGACAAACTAAGGCAATATGGTCAGAGAATTATAATTATATAATAAATGCCCTAAACTAATACATTTCACTACTGAATTCAAATTTACACTTATCGACGTAATGTTTTGTTTCAATCGAAAGGTCATAAAATAAGCTTTGAATTGATATATTTTTCAGTCTCAGAATCACAGAAGCAAAATATTTTATTCAAATTGTAATCTTAATTTTCTTATTTAAGAGCAAAATTCATTGACAGAGTACCTAGCAGTGTTCTTAGCAAGCCTTCCTCCCACATTTGCTCCATGTTGTTCTGGTTTTGTTCTCCTTGTCTCTATTCATGTAAACCTCAGAAAATGCTTCGTTCAATAGAAAATTTATTAATCTCTTGGAATGCGCAGAAATCTCAGCTCTATCATTCTTCAAACTCGTGCTAATTCAAAGAAAGTTGATTTTTTCTTTTTTGTTTTAAGCGATTTTTTGAAAACCTATTTCCCAACGTCATGGATTAAAAGTAAGTTAAATTTTATCGATTAATAATACCCGTAGAACTCAAATATGCAATCGCCTGAACTCCATATGCTTAGGCTAAAAAGATAGCGTGTTTTTGGATCAAAAAATGACCTAATTATTGATCGATAACTCCTGAACTAAAAGTAATTGCATTAAAACAACTGTTGATTCGTAATCAACGTATTATAAAACCATAGGATTGACAAAAGTCTCAATGCGAGTTATGAAAAAAAACTGGGACTTTGAGGGTTTATCCAACTGTCAAATATAAAATTTTTATGACGCAAAAGTTGAAAACAACTCTTTTCAAGGTCTAATGAGAGGTATCATCTGAAAATGAGGTCACTAAAGGTTTATTATTAACTATCTTTATGATTTTAACAGATTTCACGAAATTCTCTAGGTTAATTGCTTGCCATATGTCAAAGGAAATGTTCAACCTAGTCGACTATAGACTCCACATGAAGAAGTAGATTAAAAAATTATTTGATTCTTTTGATAATCTGTTGATTTCAGCTTCGGAACTTCATCCTCTTTGGGTCCACCGAATCGTCTTCGTTGTGGTAAAATTCTCTAATAACTCCTGTTCATTATTTACTTCAGGATTAGCTTTTGTAGTAAAGTTTTCAATAAAATTTGCCTCTAAAATCAATAAAGATTACAGTCTCAGAAATTCTTTTTTACTAATCCATGCTCCCTGTTATTGTTATTTAGCTAATGTTGTGCATTGCTTGAGGTTCTAACATAAGCTAATTGCCTAAAGAAGTTAGTCTTGGGTTTTCTTGGGAGGTCAGCTGCCACTACATGAGCCTTTTGTTAAAAATTTCTCATTATATAATCAATTTGATATTTAATATTTTTGCTTATTGAATTTTTTTTGAAACATGAGTTAATTTCAAATAGAAATTTGAAATCTTTTATCAGATGTCTAATTCATCATGGGCTTAAATGAGTAGAAGGTACCAAATTTGAACCTTGGTTACTGTTGTATATTGATATCCATGGGATTCAATGAAAGATTGAGCTTTTGAAGATCTTTTCCTAGGATCTAACCAATAGATTAATCAATTTAGATTTATAAGGAAATTCTTTTTGATAAACTTGAATAATTGGAAGAATATTAGAAATTATTTTCTGTATAAAGTACTTTTTTGATGAAGGCTAGGTAGTATATTTTCATGATTTATGCATATTGATGAACAGAGGATCAGGGAAAATAAGAATTTTGAATTAACTATCAACAATGATGATTTTTTGAAGAATTCAAATTTTGAAAAACTCCTTTAGACTTTCAATTGAATTTTTTAATTTAATGTAAGAAGGTTGTGTTAGAGAATAACATACGCTAAATGAGAATGTTTCATCTACTACTACAAAGTTGGCTGATATGAAGTTGGGAATTTATGATTTTTACGAAAACCTCGATTTTTTCAAAAATTCGAAGATGTCAAAGATTTTTTGGAATTCTACTCATGTTCCCCACGATTAGTAGAAAAAAATTTACCAAGTTTGAACTGAAATTTTTATTGATTTCAAAGGGAGAGGGTGATCACAATAAGACAAGAAAACCAAATATAGCCGAAAAGTTTTTGAAAGATTCACTATTTTTAGAAGTTTTTTCTTCAAATCGCAAAAGTGGGCAACATGAGTAGGATTCCAAAACATCATAGATTTCTAAATCTATACAAGTAGGTTTAAACGAATTCCTAGATTTTAATACTTTGGTCCACATACAATTGTATCGGAAAGTGCAGTCAATTGATAACATTGTCGACTTTAAAATCCATTTTGTATATAGTAATTACTAATTAGAGTTTGACGAAATGTTTAGATGTCTATCCAAGAAAATAATTTTTGAATTTATAAATATAACTTGAAAAAACAAACAATTCTCTAATCTTCCTCACTACCAACAAGGCGATAAAAAGGGTTTGAAATATCAGAGGAAATGGGAAGTCGATCTACTGTTTTTGTAAGCTTTGAATCATGGGGATATCGACAGGAGTGAATAAAGGGACATGGCAACTAAATCATTCTTTCAAAATTAAATTGTATGAAAAATCCTGTCTTTCTATTTGATATGAAGAAAAAAAACAGTAAGCTGTCAAAAATATATATCATTGTTTCTCAACTTCAATTCTTCTCATGAACTACTCATTTTTGGTAGGAATTTTAGGAGTACTCTACTTTGGCAATGGCCTGCTTGTCAATTTTCATTCCGTTAAAATTAAATTCCCAAGAAGCTACTCTAATCCTTCATATCCCAAATGAGAAAATTTGCAACGCTGATTCTGAATCAGAATTCCTTTTTGTAAGCCGATTTATCATTTCAAAGATAATAGCGATTAAAATTGGCATTTTTTGTCTCTAAAACCAGTTATCTTCTAAATTATAATTAATAAGGGATATCAAGCAGGAAATAGCATATTTGAAATCTACGGCTATTGTTTTACACTAGAAAGAACTTTTATTTTTTTCAAAGACCTCAGAAAATAGGATTTCAATAAAAAGATCTAAATATTTTTCAAATATTTGACACTCTTCTTTAAATAACTATGGTGTGCATCAGTGAAAAGATATCTTTATTGAATGAAAATGATTTTGGAGGTTGCTGACTAGAAGTCATGCTAGTTTAAAGAACGAACGAAAGTTGATTGGTGAGTAAAGCTTTATTTTCGTCGGTTCTCTTCGGACCAAACACCGACTTAATATATTTATATATATGAAAAAATTAAAGAACATAATATATAAATATATTAAGTCGGTGTTTGGTCCGAAGAGAACCGACGAAAATAAAGCTTTACTCACCAATCAACTTTCGTTCGTTCTTTAAACTAGCATGACTTCTAGTCAGCAACCTCCAAATATTTTCGAGGAAATCAGGCAACTTATGTCCGATGAAAATGATTTTGTTTATTATTTTAACCCAACTATTTTATCGTCCAGACCTTTTTAAATTAATGAATAATAATCCTTAAATAAAGAGCAAGTTGACATAAAGATGAGAATTTATTATTTTTACAAAAAACTATATATTTTCCTTCTGATTTGAATTCATGAGGAATATTAGAGAGCAAGTAAATAATAAGTGATAAACATTTTATTTCGTCGGGTCTCATCAGACTTAACCCCGGGCTTTTATACTTTAACAATGCAAAAAAATTTCTGCTCTTCCATTGGTTAAAGAAATCCCTCACTTTGGGACGGATGAGAGCACTGGTGTTCCTGTATCACTTTTGTCTCTCCAGTAGATTAGGGCCTTTCAACAATTCATTCATTAGTAACTGACCGCTGTTTCTCTTCCGTTTTCGCTTCATTAAGGATCAGAAGATGTGCTTTTATTATTAAAAGTTTTATAAACTCGTCTTCATCTATTACCTCCTCCTACAATCTCAGAAATAAAAACTATAATCATCTTATCTTATTGTCGTCTTTTAGACAATTAGACGCTAAATTCAATCTTTGAGATTGTAACAACGCCCATGATCTTAAATCTATTATGTTACATATATTAGATCAAAAATAGATTATTCAAAATCTCTCTTATACTCTTCCTTACATTTATAAATGTCAAAATCCAGTTTGGTCTTCGATTTAATGCTCAGATTCATTTAGATAATTGACTTTATTGAACAAATTCATCTTGACTTAATCTGTATTGTATTCTTATGTCCTTGTAATTTTAACCTTATATGAATAATTATTTATAACCATATTTACTTACATAGAAATAAAATATTTCTAACAAAAAATAAGGGTTTGCTCATATATTTTCTCTCTGTCGATTTTTCGGATTTCGAATATGCACCAAATTTCTACTTGTTCAACGCTCGAGATTAAATTTTTTATCGATTCCGAAGATTTGAAGCAAGTAAATGCTGAAAAACATAGTAATGTATAATATCACAGTTTTCTGAAGACCTGCTAATTCAACTAAATCAGTTCATGAAAATATTTCAAAGGCTTAGTTTTTTTGAAATTTTAAAATTCTTTTCATAAAAAATACGCAATAATAATAAGCACAGGATCATGTCCCATTTTTCCTGGAACACAGCACTTTCTAGGTTTACTAATACAATCAAGTTAAATGAGCTTAATCAAGATGTGATTGAGAATATAGAAGTTCATATTGAGCAGTAATCTAATATTTTTGAAAATGATATCATGATTCTCTAAGAAATGCATTTTCGATCAATTCTCATTATCTTTCTTCAAAATCCAATCTTTAAGTTCTATAAAAAGCTTTGTCCAACAGATTGAATCCCTTTGTTATAGTTGTAACCAGAATGATTTCGAATTAAATTTCTTAAATATTTTTCAAAGAAAATTCAAATAGACATTAGAAAAAATAAGAGCTATACTCATAAGTAGTCCCAAATCTTTTTGAAAAAATTCAACAAGTAGCCATTACAGAAGTAGACCCAAACTAATATTTTTGAAATGAAAAACATTATATTGAAATTAAAACATTAGATGCATAAAAATAAAAAATGTAAGTTCAAAACTCTAAGCCGAAAAATTTAAATAAATGAAATTCAGTTGGCACTAATTTTGAAGTACGGTAACTTCTACTAAGGGGCTACTTCTGAGATGAAATTTCCAATATGAAACTAAAGCTAGTTAAAATGAAGATGGGAATTTATGATTTTTACAAAATTCGATTTGTTGATGAAAAAATGGAGAATGTTGTAAAAATTATAATTCTCCATCTTCATATTAACTAGGTGTGGTTTTGGAAATTTGAAAATAAAATTTTGGGAATTGAGACTACTTTCGAGAAAAAACCCGAAAAATGATTAATTCAGGTAATGAAATTAAATAAAATCATATTCCTTCATAATATTTAAATAGCCATGTGATGATGGTGTGTAATCCTTTTGTCATGAATCTTAATATGTATTTTTTAACAAAAAGGATGCAATATGTTACTTACAACACAACTAATAGCAAACTTGTTAAGATAAACTCTGGGGTACCCCAAGGTTCTGTACTATTGGCCCTCTTCTTTTTAATCTTTGCTTCGCTGATATTCAGCTGTCTGAGGATATTGAGGGTGTCCTGTTAAAATATGCCGACGATCTAAAATTCGTCTTTAGAATAAATAATGCTTTTGACATTATAAAAATAAATCATAACTTCTCTCTTCTTAAAGATTGAGGCCATGGGGTTCTATATCAATAGAGATAAATGCAAAATTATGCTCCCATCTGGTCTCCCTGCAACTCTCATGGAATCGCTTCTACTTCCTGGAGAAATTGTCTCCTCAACTTTGGATCAAGCTTTCAGTATGTCATCTAATTTAAAATTATATCCTCTCATTAACATCCCTAGAATAAATACTCAAATATATTTTATAAGAAAACTCTCTAAATCCAGTGAAGTATGACTAAAAGCTCACAAGTCACTGGTATTTCCTCTTTTCGATTACATGTTCCCTCTTCTACCTAATTTGAATAATGCTCAATCTCTAACAATTGAGCGGGTGCAATATAGATTTCTACATTCTCTATATCCCCATCTGGACTCGTACAATGTGCTTATCTCGATCTCAGGGAATAACCCGCTCTGGGTTCGCAGATTTATAGTTTAAAAATTTTCTGAGTCTTTTTTTTGTTAGAAATAAATCTGTATTGAAAAAAGTAAAAAGAAATTAAAGATAAAATCTGTACAAAAGCGTAGAAGTTTAAAATAATAATGATATGAGTAATACATCTTGGTTCGGTTAAAAAATAAAGAATAAAAAGAATAGATAGATTCAATCTTTGTTTTTGTTCGTTTTTGATAACAAGTCTGAAAATTCAATTCGAAATCATTCTGGTAAAATCTCAATAATGTAGATCAGGATATAAATGTATTTCAGAATAATCGATTTTTGATCTTATATGATCCATAACACATTTTACTGAGTATAGATTCGAACAGTTAGCTAAGTCATATTTTGAGTTAAGATAATTATAGAATGAGAGTAATATATTATCCTCAAAGGAGGTATTTCTTAAGTTATATGCTTGTTCAATTTTAATAGATGACTCATTGAATATTTTAATTATGAATGCGTATCTCCGTATCCATAGTGGATTGAGCCCTGACACTAAGATACGAGCGTTGTATGAATTTAAATCAGGATTTTTTTTTTAGACAAGAATTAAATCAGGATAAATTGAATATAAGAAACCACTTTGAGTTCTCTCTAGTTCTCGTGCTTGATCAATGGTCTTATTCTATTTCTGAGAATAAATATAACCTAAGGAATTCTAAATATGAATCTAATTACTTATTATCTACTTTCAATACCACTAAATTAAAATATGATCTCTCTGATTTAATGACTTGACTAATCTTAAATGAGTCATGTCTCACATTAGATCTGAATTGGACTACACTTAGTCTTTACTCTACTCATATCTTCATTGACCAGATGATTTTCGTTTTGCTTGCAGACACTAGTTTTTCATATTTAATACATTTTTTGATAACTTTTTACACTCTCCAAATTGATGAATTTGATTGTAAATTATTTTTATCTATTTATTTCTTTTGCATTTTTTAATGAGAACTTCTACAAAGATTATATTATATTTATTTTTAATTATTATTTTATTGAAATATAAGTGATTTGCCTAACAAAAAAATGATAATATTATCTTTGGATTAAATCAAGTGATCACTGATCAATGATCAGTTATACTTTTTTGTTAGAATAAAATCTATATTGAAAAATAAGAAATGCAACAAAATACTAATTGAGAATACAAATAAATAGTAAATCATTCAATGGTTTATCATTATAAGGATGCAAACATAGTCTTGTAAGAGTTTTTGATTGCGATCGAATTGGCTTTTGGAGTAGAACATCTTCGATGGTTTAGTTTTGGATGTAAATCTGAAAATTTTAATCGAATAGCACTTGGTAGTTTCTACTTAATGAAGATCAGGATATAGGAGAGAGTAAGTGTAGTCGATCTTAGATCGAATATGTTTCATAATATTTTTAATCGAGTTTAGGTTGTCACAAAGATTATATTATATTTATTTGTAATTATTATTTTATTGAAATATAAGTGATTTGTCTAACAAAAAAATGATAATATTTTCTTTGGATTAAATCAAGTGATCACTGATCAATGATCAGTAATACTTTAAGCTTGCTTTTAAAGATAATCAGACTGAAAATTGAAGATGATTAATAATTATTATCTTGTTATAAACAGTGGTATTTTTAGACATGAATTATCTAAACAGAAAATATCTTAATCTTCCCTCATAAATAAGTCCTATTAAATGTGAAAGAAAGCTCAGATTTTATAATCTTGAATACTATTTGAATAATCACAATGTAGAATTTACAGTGTTTTTAAACAAAAAACCTACTAGCTAGGTGTGGTCACTATAGGGGACGAAACTCATCTACATCTGCCACCGTGAGTTGAATACTTCTTAACCCTCTTATAGAATTCTAACATCTAGGTGTCAGATGTTAGGTCCTACCTTCTTGGTAGGACTAAAGAATACCTCACAAAAATCCGACCGGGTAGGGAGGAATACACCGTATATTCTAGGTGTATGCGTGACTATACCATATGTTGTCATTATTATTTTTTATCCTTCAAATTCATAATTATTACTAACTTTGAAGCCTCAGAACTTTGGCTATTTAAAAGGTAGAATGTTGAGCGACCCATCAAATCAAAGCAAAAATCCTATAGAATTCAGTTGAAATTCTAAAATTATTCGCCTAATAAATAAAACGTAATTAAATAAAAGATTGAGATTGACTGTTTTACGATCAGATAGGTTCTCAAAACAAAAAAACTTCGATTTTGAACTGAAAATGTTTATTTATTTGCTGAGCAATACTAAAGAATGCGAAAGATGTGGCGTAGTGGTAACTCTCTCACCTCTCATTCGGACCCTCTTACTCTCGGTCCTAGGTTCAAACCCTCCCACACCGGGCACATGGAATACTCTTTCCCTGTTCCTTTATTTGTACAAATCATTTCTATGAATAGATATAATTATATAATATAATTTCAAAAAAAAAAATTCTTTCAAGAAAGATCATTGCTAAAATTAGATATTTTTAAACTAATTTAACTCTTATAAAATATGATTCTTCTGTACTTTATACATCATAATGTATGAGACTTGTTATTAAAAGTTAATAAAACTTGACTCTACTTTGGAGATAATAAAAAGTGGAATGTACAGCGTTTAACAAAAAAAATATTTGGCAAATTTTCAACATTTTTCTTTATATTGAAAATACGCATTGTAATAAAATCTTTTGGCTCCGTAGACATAATAAAAAATGGTAATCTGGGTTCATAAAAAAAATATCGTATTATTATGACCCAATTATGAAATCTTCACTTGACATGAGCAAGTGAGTGAACCCTTTCGGAGTCAATTGGCATAATTTGGAGCAACAAACCTTTCATGTGACCCCTATCATGTAGGTGTATTTATGTTTGACCCCTATATTTCATCGATGCATTGAAATGGGAATTTTATTGACCCCTGATCGCCTAATGATTGGCCATAAAAAGGCAACTGCATGTTCAATGCGGGACTTAATTATTTGAGGCTTTTTTATATTTTTTCAATACAGTACTGTAATTTCCATGATTTAAAATAAAATTCAATTAGAGCTAGTCTTGATTTTTTTGTTAGACAATGTATTTATTGATATATAAAAAAATTAATTTTAAAATGAATATAAAGACTCTGTATAAAAAATTAGAGTTAAATTTATCATTACGGAGATTATAGCTACTACTTTGAGCTGGGGAATAAGTTTCTTTCTTTTATTAGAATAAAAATCTTATATTTAAATATGAAAATAAAATGTGTATGTTACCGGTAATCTTGTTTAACTGGATTTCAGTTAATCTTGTTACTCGGTTTCAAAATTATCTGATGGTCTCATGAATCCCGGGAATCTTGTTACTAGTAACAAGTTTAACTGACAATAACTAATTTTTTGACTTTCAGAATTTAGAAAGAAAAATCACTCAGTTTATTCATAAGTTATAGGATTTTTTCAGAATCTCTTTTCAAAAGTGTTACACATCAATAGAACCTTCAAATATAATAAATTTTAATTCCAAGTACCATCATCTTGTGACGTATCCAATGAGACATACAATATATCAGAATTGAATCAGGAAATAGTCATAGGCCATCTAGAGAACCAAGCCAAGATACTTTTGCAAACCAAAAGGACATTCAAAGGACACCAAAGGAGAAAATGTTTTAGTGAAAGTATCGGAATTTGATCGATCAAAACTCGATTTCAAAAATTATTATGTGTAATACTTGAAGTTATAGAAATTTTCTACAAGGTCGGAACTAAGACAGGAATGATTGAAGGTCTTTATTCAGCAAATTAACTGACTAGGGTCGATGAAAATTTCTTGTCAATCGAGGAAGTTCCTGAACTTATTTATTCAGTACAAAGAATGAAAAGTCTCCATTCATTTGTAAATGACCAAGGCTTCTTCAAGTGTGACTGCAGAACAAAATGTGATACAATAAAAATGTAAATGCAGAAAAGAAGGCCGTTTGTGCAATTCAAGGTGTTTTTTCCTTCAAAGAATTAATGGCGATGAAAGTAGAGATATGGTTCAATAGAAAATCTAGTGTCTGAAGGTAAATCATTAATCATCTGGCAGTTATTGCTTAATGTAGATAAGAGCAGAGAAGAGACTTAGAATAATCGAGGTTAGATCTGATGTGCGACATGACTAATTTAAGATCAGTCAGGTTTTCACAATCAGATAATTTGTATTTTGAGAATATTTTATTGAAAGAATTCAACAAAAAATTAGGATTAGAAAAATTGCATTTCTAAGAGAATAATTACTATTCACTGTAGAATAAGATTCAGTGAATTTTTTAACTAAAAATGCATATATCCGAACCCAGAGCGGATGAAGCCCTGAGACAGTAATGAGTGCATTGTAAGAGTCTAAATGGGGAAAAATTGAATGAAGAAATCTATATTGGATACGTTCAATAGATAGACATTGGGAATTATTTAAATCAGGCAAGAGGGGGAAAGTGTAGTCGAAAAGCGGAAAGACCAGTGATTTGTAAGCTTTTAGTCTTACTTCACTGGACAAGGAGAATTTTTTAATAGAGTAAATAAGTGAATTTATTCTAGATAAGTTTGACAATGGGTCTAATTTTAAATTTGATGTTATACTGAAACCGAGGTCAGAAGTAAAGTAAAATGTATAGCTACTATAAGTTTCCGAGAATTTTTTCACCAAGAATGCATATCTGCGAACCCAGAGTGATTTTTTTTTTGTTTGAAATAAGTTCTGTATTTATTTAAAGTGAAATTCAATATAAAATATGTACAAAGATAAATAAAGTTTAAATACATTGTGAATCTCGTTGTAGTCTGTAAAATAAAATAATGAATAATTAAAATCTTGGAGTCTTTGTAAATAAGTGTGATAAATTGAATCTGAAAATTTAAATCGAAAATTATTCTGGTGGCAACTCAATAATGAAGATCTGGATATAAGAGTGTTTTGGTATAGTCAATTTTAGATCTTATGTGGGTCATGATGCATTTAATTGAATATAGATTTGTGCAATTTGATAAGTCATATTTTGAATTTAGATAGTTGTAAAAGGCAAGAAGATAATTATTTTTAAACGATGCATTTCTCAGGTTATAGGATTGTTCTATTTTAATCGAATGCTCGGTGAATTGTTTAACAATAAAAGCATATCTGCGGACCCATAATGGATTAAGACCCGACGATGAGATGCGGGCATTGTAAGAGTTTAAGTCAGGGAAAATTGCTTGAAGCCCCGAGACGGAGATAAGTGCATTAATCTTCATTAACCAATTGATTTTCGAATTTCTTGCAGACTCTAGTTCTCAGGCTCTACTATTGCTCAAATTTCTACAACTCGAGAGCCTTTACCTTATTTTATGACTTAACATTTTAACATTTCATAATTGTACTGATCAATTTATCCATTTTAATTATTGTATTTTATTTCTATTTGTACAAGCAGATTTCGTTATAATTTGTATTTATATTTTCAATTCAATATAAGATTTTTTTTCTAACAAAAAAAATAAGAGTCGATGATTTGCAGAATTTTATGATTTTACAAAAATCTCAATATTTTGAGAAACTTGAATTCGTTTTTTCGAATTGGCGCCATTTTTAAACTTTGAGGTAAAGCTTTTTTTAATTTCAGAGTCAGAAAGTGATAAAAAGTCGAAATTTCATGATACCCATTCGATCTCCTGCTTTTTCAACCAATTTATAAATCTGCTATGGACTTTTACCAATCAATACCGGTGAATATCTAATCATTTAGAGCCTCAAAAAATTATACCTAAAAATAATTTTTCAAGATTTATTTTTTGATTCTAAGGTATTATCTTAATACTTTATCACGAATTTATAATCTTAAATATGAACTACCTACCAGTAAACCTGATAAAAATTCGAAAAACCATAATAATGTTGAAATTAAACTAAAAAATCGCGATAATCTCAAAAATATTATCTTCGAGATTACATTCGAGCTTAGCAAATTCTTACACGATGAAAATCAGCTCTATACCTCAAAAAACGAGGATTGAGTTCATTGATATAAATGAAATACAATGCTATAATAAAGTATTATTTTAATACCTTTAAGACCTTATAACTTTGAACCCTGATGATATAGCATTTATAGTTCGTGAATCAATATATTTGCCAATGAATAGAAAATGCAAAGAAAAAAATTTTCTCACGGGAATGTTGCTTCTTTTCTACGTTCATATCTTAATTTCAATCAAGAAATTTATTCTTCATCCCGAGAAGGAATCATGAACGAATCTCAAATTCTTTAAAGTCTCCTAATGAAATTCTGTCAATCACATATGAAGAAATGTTGATTGATTCTGAAAAGTCAATAATAATGTTATAGCAACAAAAACAGCAATAGTACAATTTCCGTTTTTCAGTTAGAGGACACACACACGTTTTCTTTACTTCCTGTTTCGAGGGGTTGAATGCAAAAGTAAAAGCAAATATTTTTTTACTTGAATTAATTCACTTACAGGGAGGTTGTTCTTTGATCTATATTTACGTTTATCTGGCGTTCGGATTTAAAAAAAAATGGCGCAACAATAAATTGACCATAAAACAATCTCTGATGAGACGAGAAAAATTTTAAAAATGAAAAAAACACATTTTTGGTAGTCATATTTATATTTTTATTCATCTATTTTCAAGAAGTTTGATAAATGCTGAACAATGTGACTACTGGTGAAAAATATGGATTTTTTGTTAAACAAAGCGGATTTTCGAACGTTTATGAAAAAATTCGTTCATTTTCAAAACATTCCAATAAGGTAGAAATAGTCTATCGAAAAAAATTTAATTTGAAAATAGAATATCCCAAAATAAAGATTATCATCACTTGATATCTGTCCATGTTAAACTATAGAGTGTTCCCATTGGGTCTCCCTACAACCCTCCTTGAATCGCTTCTACTTCCTGGAGAAATTGTCTCCTTTACTCCTGATCTAGGTTTCGGTATAAATCCCAAACTCAAATTAAATCCTTACTCAAATTTACCTAAAATTAATTCTATGATTTTCGCTATACTCAAATTCTCAAAATCACTAATCCTGAGAACTAAGGCTTATATATCATTAGTGCTCCCACACTTTGATTATATTTCTCCCCTCCTCACAAATTTAACGAATGAACAAGCTCTAAATATCGAGAGAATCCAAAGTAGATTCCTATACGCACTTTACCCTAATTTGGATTCCTACAATGCTCGGATCTTGGATTCCGGTCTAAATCCACTATGGATTCGCCGTTTTGCCTTCATCATTAAAAAATTCACTAAAACATCAGTTAAAATCGAAAGAAATTATAATTTAAGAAACATCTCTTATGAAAATAATTTCGTCCTTTCCACTTATAACATCCTGCATGATAGATATGATTTATCTAATTGTGAGAACCTCTACTCCATAAAAATTATAATTATTATTATAGAACATATAAGATCAAAAATTGATTACTCTTATACTCTTCTCTATCCTGATCTCCATAAGTAATAGTTACCAGATTGATTTCGTTAAAATTTTTCAGATTTATTAATCGCCAATTTATAGATTTTTCAGAAACAAGATTTTATTTATGACCTTTATACAAACCGACAGATTTCATGAATATTGTACAAATTATTTTTAAATTCTACATCTTTTTTTTCTATTATTCATTCAATAAAGAAATTTTTTTTTTGAAATTGAAACATTTATATTTATTCATAGATATGATTTGTACAAATAAGGGAACAGGGAAAGAGTGTTCAATGTTCCCGGTGTGGGAGGGTATGAACCTAGGTCCGAATGAGAGGTGAGAGAGATACACACCGGCAAGAAAAAATAGAGTGTGTTGATGCAGATTTTATGGGAAAACAAAATAGCCTGCTATCATAGTAATAAAGATCGAATTTCTTTTTTTCTAACAAGAAACTTAATTCTTTTAAATTGTTCTTTTACGCTATCGCTTTGCAAATAATAATAATAATTTCTTTTGTTTGTTTTTTTTCGTTCGGCCATGAAAATTTTATATAGTTTATTCAGTACACGTTGTTTACCAAGGGGCATTTCGACACCCTAACAACATAAAATTAGTCAGTCGGCTCGAATTGATTAAAATCTTGGTTAAGAAGTTTATCTTTGAATAAATTTAAGAATTTATGAAAAAGACACAATAAAAGGGAAAGTGAGACCTGTTGGAATTTAAGAAATAATCAGTTTTTATAATATTCATTAGTCAAAAACAATGCTCAAAGATATAATTTCAATTCACGTATTGTTTTCTTTTTAAAAAGTACTTTCTCCAAGTTATTCAACGATTCACTTTAATCTTGTACAACATAATTGTCAGAATTGATAATATCTCAAAAACATTTTGTTATAATTGTAGTGTTCATTATTATCCCCAAAGGATCATTTTAGATCCTTACTCTAATTATAGATTATCAGACAATTAACCTAATTATACTTAATATTGTACACTAAAAATAGATTATGGGACTACAAATGTAATCAAGATAAACCATTTGCAATGTGCGGGACTATAATTACTTAATTATCACTTTTTAACACCTATAATAAAGAGCCAATTCCAAAGTCAAACCCATCTGTATAGAACTAATGAATCAGATGAAAAAGTTAATTATAATTACCCTATATCAGTAAAATTATAACCATAATTGACCTGATGTTTTTTTCTTGACCCTTTCGGTGCCGATGTCCATTTTCCAATTTTTTTGAACCTTCATAACTCTACCAGTTTGATAGGTTTCTGGATCAATTGAAGTTTAAATTGAAGCCCACATAATGTGAACTTGCATTAGTAATATTTTTTGCCAGATATCTTGGTATCTTCATAGCTAAATTTTGGTTTTTATAAAAATTGTGAAATAGTCTCGGCCCCGAAAGGGTTAAGGGAACAGGCAAAGATTGTTCAATAACTATTATTGAATCAATTGACTCGGGTGTTCCCCAAGGTTCAATCATTGGCCCTCTTCTCTTTAATATTTGCTTCGCTGATATTCAGCTCCCGGAGAACATTGAGGGTGTTCTCCTTAAATTTGCTGACGATTTCAAATTCGTCTTCAAGGTGAAAAATTCCCTTGATATTTTAAAAATTAATCACAACTTCTGTCTTCTTAAAGGTTCCCTCGAGGCCATGGGGCTCTATATAAATAGAGATAAATGTAAATTATTACTCCCATGCGGTCTCCCTGCAACCCTCTCGGAATCTCTTCTACTTCCTGGAGAAATTGTCTCCTTAACTTTGGACCTAGGTTTCAGTATCTCGGATGGTCTTAAAATTGATCCTCTCTCTAATCTACCTAAAATAAAAACAACAATCTTTTCAATCTTAAAATTCTCCAAGTCAATCAATTTAAGGCTCAAGGCTTTCAAAGCTTTAGTTTTAAATAACCTTGATTATATCTCTCCTCTTGTTCCCTCATTAACTTTTAAAAAATCTCTAGAAATAGAGCATATTCAATCTAGATTCTTATATTTTCTATATCCAGATCTAGATTCTTACAATTCTCGTATCTTGATCTCTGGGCTTAACCCTCTATGGGTAAGAAGATATGCCATTATAGTTAAGACATTTGTTAAATCTGCAAATTTATTTGAGAATTCTTATAATCTTAGAAATTCATCATTTTCTAATCATTATCTTCTCTCTGTTTACAATATGATCGATAAAAAATATAAAATATCTGATTGTAAAGATCTAACTAACATTAAAACTATAATGTATCACATAAGGTCTAAACTTGATTACTCTAAAAGTCTACTTTATGTTAATCTTCACTGAACCCAGAATGATGACTGAATTCCTGTGAAGGCTTATTTATTTATTTATCTATTCTTTTAAACCTATATATGTATATATTTCTAACCTTATATATATTCAATTGTATCATTTTTTTTTCTTACTTGTACATATTGCCTATATTTTCAATAAACTGATTTCTAACAAAAAAAATTATTAAAAGTTTTTTTTTGTTAGACAAAAATCTTTTATTGGATTGAAATATAAATACAAAATACAACGAAAATCTTCATGTACAAATAGAAATAAGCTGGGAGCATAATTTTGCATTTATCTCTACTAATATAGAGCCCCATGGCCTCGAGTGAATCTTTAAGAAGAGAGAAATTATGGTTTATTTTGATAATTTCAAGAGAATTTTTCACCTTGAAAACGAACTTCAAGTCGTCTGCTTATTTGAAGAGGTCACCCTCTATACCCTCTGGAAGCTGAATATCAGCGAAGCAAAGATTAAAGAGAAGAGGTCCATTAGTAGAATCAGCTTTGACTGCACTCAGCAAATCAATCGATTCAAATTCAATAAAATATTGTGTTTTCAGCATGTTTTATTATTTGTTTTCAACACTTTTCATTCGTGCAAAAGGTAAACAACCACACATTGTTTTGAAAATACCAAGACAAATAAAGTTTATTATAGAAAATTCAATTTCTTTATTGTATATTTCCTCCAATGTATAGTTCACATTCTTCTCTCCACTGGTTATTTTCTTGTTGTTAGGATAACTCAATTTTATTGTCATTCTATGTGTTTTATTTTTACAAACGAAATTGAAATTTAATACTCACTCTCTTTCTCTGTGTCCTTGCCAGTGCGAAAGAAATATGTAAGTAATAATATTTCGAAATTTTATAATAGTTTACGTCAAGAACTGAATAACTAACGCATAATTCTTTTTTTCTTAGCAAAAATATTCGTTAATGTAACACAAAGCTTCATTTTATTATTCCACTTGAAAATATAAACAATGTGGAAATTTAAATTTTGATAACCAAAAATCTATCAAAGCTGAATCATTTACAAATTAACCTCTTTAGCCAAATAAGGTAAATTTTCGAAATCGTCAAAGAAATTTAAGCTCAAGCGTTGAAAAAATGTAGATTTTTTGCATTGACAAAATTTGTTTTAAAAAAGGTTTAATTCTGGCCAGATTGAACTTTTCGAATTTTTTTATTTCAATAACTCTTTTCTTCGCGGAAATCTAAAAATTCCAAACTTTTTTCTGAAATATAAAAATAAAATTATGTATACAAAATAAATGTAAGTAAATCTGATAAAATGAATGAATTGATTCTGGTTCTTGTAGTATTTTAAAGTTATAAAATGAATAAATGGCATTGAAATGAGAGAATGGTTTAACAGAAACTCTAGTGTCTGAAAGCAATTCGTTAATCATCTGGCTGTTATTAATTAATGGAGATAAGAACAGAGAAGTATAATCCAGGTTAGATCTGATGTGAGACAGTTTAAGATCAGTCAGGTTCTCAAAATCGGATAATATGTATTTTGAGGATATATCATTGAAGGAAGTTAATAAAAATTTCTAAGAAATAAAATTGCCAACTTATCCAGATAATGAATTTATTTTGTGTATCCTTGTACAGAACCTATCTATTTTTATTTATTTTGTATATAATTAGTTTTAAAAAAATATTGTCTAACAAAAAAATTCAAAATAATTTCCTACTTCCCACTTATAACATCTTCCATGAAAAATACGACTTGTGATAACCTTTACTCCGTAACAACTATTATGGGACATAAAAGATCAAAAATTGATTACTCTTATACGCTTCTCTATCCTGATCTTCATTAGTAATGGAAACCAGATTGATTTCGTTAAAATTTTTCAGATTTATCAAACGCCAATTTAAAAGATTTTCATAGACAAGATTACTTTTTCAATTTTGAATATATTACAAACCACCAGATATCAGAAATTTATTATATATTGTACAAATTACCTTTCATTTCGATTTTTTCTATTATTATTCCTTTTTCAATAAAGAGTCATTTTCTAACAAAAAAAAGAAATAATAATAATAAATAACTGTAAAAATTGTATCTTCTCATCTTCCTGAAAAATAGCTTGAGATTCATTGAAAAATTTTATTTGAATGATTGCTCTGCAATAATTTTTCAAAGGAAAATAGGAATATTTCTTTTAGCATGTTAACCCTCATGACCTTTCTCACGTCATATTGTGATAAAAATAATACTTTATTGAGTTCAAGTTTAAAAATATGCTGGCTCACAACCATAAAAATCGTGGCGTTTGTTGAGCAAGTGTTGAAAGAAGAAATATTTTCTAATTTATTCAAAAAATTTGGCACTAGGCCGTATTTCATTAGTTCAAAGGCATTCAACTTTCCTTATTTCTTGCTTTGAGGATTTCTGTCAATAAAATTATGATTTCATTGTTTTGATTATTCCCATTGTACGGCTTACTACGACCTAACAACACTTGAATATGCATTAAATCCTTCAACTTTTTTCCGTGACTACCCTAGGTTGTTGGAGATAAAGTTTAATATTATTATTATCCCTACCAAGAACAGTATCTGATTGACAATGCAGAATAAACGGAGATTATCCTTTGAAAGAAATAAATAATATATTCACCATAGCCTAAGAAACCTTAACCTTGGGTAAGCAATGATCCTATTTGCATTTCGAAAATCTATAAGTTTGATTTTCTAGTTTGCCTAGAGTTGAATCCCAAATTTTCTCTATAAAAAATTCTTTTTTTCGTCTAATGTAAGATTTGTTTTTAGAAAATAATCTGTATTTTTAAAATTTACAGAATCTTACACCACAGTACAAAGTAGCTATAATTTCCGTTAGGAAAATTTTGAAGCTAATTTTCTATTGTCTACATTCAAATTTATATTTCTAACAAAAAAATTCTAAAATTTAAAAAGCTTTAAAAGACTGAAAATTTTTTATCAAACAATAAAATTGCGTAGAAAAGAAAAATTTACACACCATATTTTATAATTGACTGATGATTAGAAGAAGATCACTAACTTGATATTCCTGAAACCCGGTAACAAATTTAACTTAACTTATGACTTGACATTTTATCTTTTTATAATTGTACAGATCAATCTATCCATTTTATTTAATGTATTTTATTTCTATTTGTACAAGTAGATTTCGTTATAATTTGTATTTATATTTTCAATTCAATATAAGATTTTTTTTCTAACAAAAAAAATTGCAACTATTTAAAATTCATACAAAAAATGAATACTATTGGCTGAATTTCAACACTTGATACGTCTTATTCTCTGGAATCCATGATTCCGCAGTGCACTGTATACTGTAGTCTAAATTCCGGACTCTATACAATTGGATTGTCTTAAAAAAGCTTTCAAATTTTTGAATTGTGAGATTTTATTCCTAAACGATAAACAAAATGAAAGATTTATTAGAAATCAAGCAGTTTACGAACCTGCGTTATGATATTATTTTAGAAAAAATTAATTCAGTCAGTCAATCTTATTAACCAGTGTCAAGATCGGCAGGCTATATTTTATAGCTGAATAGCTTGTTAATCTTGAAATCTGGTAACAAGTTTAACAAACAATTCCGTTAGTCTTAAGATTACCTGATATTCTTAAGACTATCAAAGATTCCAGTTAATCTTGTTAGAAATCAAACAGTTTACGAACCTGTATTATGACATTATTTTAGAAAAGACTAAGAAAGAGTAACAAGATTAACGGTAACATATATATTTTTTCTTTTTTCAATAAATAAATTTGTCTGAAAAAATTTTTTGTTCTTAAATAGAAAGTTATTGATTTTAGTCCGTAAAGGTATCACAGTCCGAGAAAGCAAATAAATAGTCTTAAAATCTTAACTGATTGAAAAACAAGTGAAACAAATTTTGATAAGAAAATTTGTCATGTTTTTCAGTTAGTGCCTAATTTACAATTTTTGAAATTTCCATGATTTTTCTATAGAAACATTTTTTTATAAAAGAAGGGGAATATTGAGGTAAGAAATTCATGATTTCAGATAAAAATAGAAATTTTTCTCTTCGAAAATAGGGAATAAAAGAATATTTTTAGTTTTTTCTTAGATTAACAATACTGTATGTGAAAACTATTTTGAGAAATTGAATTCTCATGAGAATTCCATTCATCTCTGCCTGCAAGTGTATAGTGGATGTAAATTTAGATAAATTTCCTGGTGCCTTAACAGAATGATCAATATGTAGATTCGTTATTGAAATGGGAATGAATAAAAGTTTATTTTTATCGAAACGTTCTCGAAGAATATTTTAAATTACACCAGATGAGTTCAAAAATAAGTTTCGTATTCTTTATATAATATCGAGAAACATCAATCAATTATAAATGGTTCAATTGCTTCATCATAAGGTCATCTTTTAGTTTGTAACTTTTGTTAAAATTAATTCTTAAGTCATCCATTGTAAAAAATGAAATAAATTTCGACACGAATAGAGTATTTTTACCAAAATAGTTGAAATAAACCATGTAGAAGAAATAGTAAAGTTTGACTATTATGAGCCAGCAATGCCAACTGTCCAAGGACAAGGTCAAACTATTATTTTTACCTGCTCAGAATACCTATTTTTTGTAATTGATTTTATAAAAACTTAAGGCACTTTATTTTCTAACAAAAAAACTGTGAGGCGTAGAACCTACGATAAAAATGAGTATTTTTGATCCAAAAAGATAAAAAGTAGATGACGTTTTTTTGGAAAGAAATTTAGTTAGTCCACCAATAAAAGTAATTGATAAAAGATTATTATTACTTAATTTATCGAAATCTTTGCAAAAACCAACTGGCTAACTAAAGTTATTCAGTTCTATTTATCATATCAAAATTAAGTATTGTATTCAAGTAACAGTTATATCTTTATTACTCAAATAATTATTCATTTATAAAAAACTATTTGTATCGTTTTCTAACCTTTTTTTGTTAGATCTTATAATTTTTTTGAAATGAAAACATTATATTGGAATTAAATCATATGATACAAAAAAATAATAATAATAAAGAAGAAAATGATACGAATATGAGGGGTTTCTTAAATAATAATTCTTAATTTCAGGCGAGGAGAGTGAAGTGAAAGTTTTTACAATAAAAGCTGTTCTTCTAAGCCAGACTGGGTCCAGACCAGATATAGCAATAAGAGAATTATAAGAGTCGATCGATAGAAAGCAAGCATGGAGAAACCTATATTGAATTCTTTCCAATGTTAGGGATCAAGAATTTTTAATGAGGGGGAGAAGAGGAGCGAAGTAATCTAAATGCGGGAGAACAACATTTATAACCTTTAATTCTTAGCTCATAGGAGGAAGAATATCTATTGATAACATATATTATAGAATTGATAAGACAATAAGATATTAATAATTAAGATATAATAGTATATTGAAATTAAAAATTATAATTTGCTCTTTCCCATATGCCCGAAGGATAACTGTATACAAATGAGAAATTTTAACGTAAATCAGATTGTACAAATAGAAAATAAAATAGTGACATTGATCTGTTCAATTATAAAATGTTATCCCTTATCAGTTCATGTTCAAAAAAAATGTAAAAATATTAAAAGAATTGATTCTATAATAAATTTAATTCACTAATCCTGTTGAACTCCCTTAATAATAATTTTTTGACCAAATTTTGTAACTACCTAAATCGTTGTATCACTGAGTGTTTTCTTCCTGAGGATTGGCTTGTTGTCAAAATAACTCCAATTCCGAAAATCAAAAATTATTCGGAATATTCTCATCTTCAATCAATGATTTTGGAGTTGTAAAATGAATCATGAAGACTAGGGTTTGCAAGAAATTCGAAAATCATCTGGTTAATGAAGAAAAGAATAAAGCCAAGACTTAAAGTAATCGATTTTATTTTTGAATTTCTCAGATAATAATTATCTACTTCCTGGAGAATTTGTCTCCTTAACTTCGGATCTAGGTTTCAGTATTTCAGATGGTCTTAAAATAAATCCTCTTTCGAAATTATCTAAAATCAATACAGCTATATTTTCAATATTAAAATTCTCTAAGTCGTCCTTTTTGAGACTCAAAGCGTATAAAGCTTTTGTTCTGAATAACCTTGACTACATTACCCCCCTGGTTCCTATGTTATCTAACGAGAAATCTCTCGAGATTGAACACATTCAATCTAGGTTTTTATATTTTTTATACCCTGACCTTGAATCCTACAATGCTCGTATCTTGTTCTCAGGTCTTAACCCCCTTTGGATTCGAAGATACGCCATTCTTGTTAAAAATTTTATCAAGTCAGCTAAAATGTCTGAAAACTCCTACAACCTAAGAAATCCATCTTATTCGAAACATTATTTACTATCAGCTTACACCATGATAGAAAATAAATACAAAATATCTGAATGTAGTGACCCTACTAATATTAAAGTTGCTATGTCACATATAAGATCTAAATTAGACTATTCTAAGAGTCTTCTTTACTCCTATCAACATTAAGGTTCCCAAAATGATCAGGGAATTTACTCGAAAGGCTTTTTATTTGTTTATTTTCAATTTTTATATTTGCACCATGATTTTATTATCAATTTAATTCAATTGCTCAAATTTCTACAACTCGAGAGCTTTTACATTATTTTATAACTTGACATTTTATCATTTTATAATTGTACAGATCAATCTATCCATTTTATTTCTATTTATACAAGCAGATTTCGTTATAATTTTTATTTATATTCTCAATTCAATATAAGATTTTCTTCTAACAAACTTTGCCCAAACCAAACCAGATTTTATTTTTATATTTCATGCTATCTGTACACATTTATACATTTAAATATATTTTTCATTCAAACAAAAAAAAATCTTTCGTGAAAGAATAAGACTTCGAAAATTTATATCAAATTTAAACAAATATTTTTCTCACTTGGATTAAATTTTTTCAATTTCTAAAAAGCTATGATATCATCAAATACATCGTCAAGGTTTGGTAATTTTTCTCTGATAAATGCTCGTCAACACTCTTTCAATAATGATTATAATCATATCGAATTGCACTTTGTGGAAAAAAAGGTATGAACAATTATTTTTCTCGTGGTAAGACACACACAGTAAAAAAGAGGGAAAGTGTCATCACAACGTTCATACATAGATAGACATATCGTTCATTGTTCACACGTTAGCGATGGGAAAAATCATTACATGTGAGAACAAATGTGTCACCTTTCATCACTTTGAAATCTCTTCTTCTGTCCTCCTCACAGTGGGTATGGTTATTTCGACAGACACCTATCTCGTTCCATTGATAATATAACATATCTCACTTGACTTTTCAATTGGTAAACACTCGAGAAACACACTTGTCGTTAGAATAATTTTGAAAAGCCAATTGACAAATGAAAACTACTTTGTCATTTCAGATTATTAAAAAACCAGATAGGGAGACTACGAATAACTTTTTTGTCTAAAGGTCTTGAGAGGTTCCTCCTCCACCATATCCTATATCAAGTAACTCTTATTTGGGATAACAAGTCCTTTTTAAATAAGTATTCATTTTTCAAGTATTTTTACACTTGAAAAATATTAACAAAGCGTTTTTTTTATAAATATGGATGAGAAGAAAACTTTTTTGCAATGCATTGTCTAAACCGACTTTATTTCATCTTGCCCAACAACTTGCATGTAAAACGGTCTACTTGACTTTGTCTATTTAATTAGTCGGTTGATGGGACAATGATGTAAGTAATTCATGCATAATGAGTTGGTTTTATTGTTCATTTCACGAACAAAAAATGGAGAGCAACATGTTAATTCTCTTGTTCTATCTGTGCCCACTTGATTAGCCTTTTTTGGCTTTTAGGTTAAACTAACAGGCCCTCATTGTTAATAATGTCAAGATGATAATTGTAAATGAACTCTGTCTCTTTCTCAATACTTTTCCTACCATATACGGGTTCAAAGAGAAGAAAAGAACCCTCTATTACACTTCTAAATTACATAGTGACCACACACACAAAAGCAACGCTTACAGTTCTTGTATGTGTACTGAACACTGTGTAGTGAAGGCGAGAATTCATCGATTCATTGAGAAATGAAAAGGGGAAACTATATACAGAATGTGTAATTATTATTGAAATAAGAATAGAATAAAAAAACAATACATAAGGCTTAGTAGGTAGATGTAATGTGAAGAAGGGATTGTCTATTTTATTCGGGTGGGGCATTAGTTAAGGGTATGAGATAGATTAAAATAATAATACCAGGACAGCTATGCATACGTACAATGACTCATTGTTCTACTAATGTATACTTTAACATACACGAATATACACACATCTCTCTATCTCTTCACTTGGATAAGAGAAAAAGATTTTACTGTCTACCTATCTCTAGTTCGACCATAGCTCGATTTCTATTGGTCCATTACAAACTCAATGTGATTGGCTCAAAGAACCACTAACAGGATAGAAATAGAATTCATTTTTATGTATTCATCATTAATTGCATAACTTATCAGCGTGATAGTGCGAGCCAACTTGTATAAACTTTGTGGATGATTTATTGTTAAAAATATTTTGCCATGTTACACGAAGCACCTTGCCCTTTGATGACTCTATCTAATCACCATGGCAGTTCAACTGGTAGTCCCAATTCAACTCGAGCCAGCAGTATTTCATATGAACTCTCTGAGGATTTACGTGCCAAGGAAATTGAATTTATGGAACGTTGTTATGGTGGACGTATCAAGGCACATAGAGCTGCTAGAATCATTCAGACAGCCTATCGGAATTATCGCATTAATAAGGATTATTGTAGACTGAGAAATGAACAGCGCATGAGCAGACGTATGGATTCTATCTACTGTGATTCGACACCTAAACAAGACAGAATAACCCCCATTGAACATGAGAAACAACCTATTAGCAGAAATATCAACAGTTATGACGATATTGTCATCGATAAAGCCTACAATGATTGGGACGAAGAGATCAAAAAATTGAACATCAACAGAGATTCCCTTGAATCACAGAATGACACTCCAAATTCCTCAATTTCCTCGTCAAATCTTGGCGAATCAATAAAATCAAAGGACTTGGATCACAGTGATGTTGTCACTTCGCCAGGGAAGAGCAGTGGATTTGTCTCCAACAATTCACCCGACACTACCGGCAGTTTCAGTTTGAATGACTCCTTTGAAAATGCTGATTGTAAGAACATTCAGTCTGCAGATTATGAATTCAACTTTTCACCAATTCACGGAAATACCTCCAACTTGGCTTATGCCTGCAAGGGTCAAACTGACAATTATCAGCGCCAAAAACGAATTCTTTACAGTCCTCAGAGAATAACCGCTATCCCTGTTAACACGTGCAGTCCACATTTTCAGTTCTCCCCAACGAACCAGAATCATGGATTAGTTTATATCTCCCCAACCAAAAGTGGCCAATTCGTGACAATACCCAGTCATTCTAGTCATCACCAATATCCTATTCACAACAAGCCCATAAACTTTATTGATGGTAATAACATTGTCCTATCAAAGGCCCAGAGTGAAAATCAAAATCGCAAAAGAAAACGTCTCTATCGAATTGGATTAAATATTTTCAACAAGTATGTTTTAATCCCTTGATGTTCTCACATGTCTTTTGATGTGAGATTAGGCATGTCTCTTTTTCTTTCTTGACATGCAATCCCCTCTGTCTATCTATCCCAAATGAATCTCATTATTATTAATAACCCCACTCTCAATTTAGGTCCCCAGTCAAGGGTATTGAATTTCTCACAAAGTCTAATTTCATTGAATCCTCCCCCAATGCAATAGCCAAATTTCTCCTGACAAGAAGAGGACTGAGTCGTACAGCTATTGGTGACTATCTTGGCAATTCCCAGGATAAAATGGCTGCAACAGTTACAAGGTAATAAATCTTTAAATTTACAATTCAATTTGAAACAATTTAATGGTTCTTCTTCTCATTTTCCAATAGATATTTCATTGGCAGTATAGATTTTCGGGGGAAGGAACTCGACCAGGCGTTGCGTATTATGCTGAGTTATTTCAGAACACCTGTAAGTACATTAATTTACCCATTTATCTTTCTCCTTGTTCTTGTAAATATCATGAAAAGACTAATTACATTCTTCCTTAATAGGGTGAATCACAAAAAATACAACACTTGCTAACTGAATTTCAAACAGCCTACATTCAACAGAATCCAGAACTATTTCGTGCCCGATTCAGGACAGAAGATATGGTCATGGTAATCTCTTATGCCATAGTAATGCTCCATACAGACATGTACAATACCAAGATACGCCAACAAGACCGTATGACCAAAGAACAGTTTATTAAAAACCTACGTGGATGTGATGGTGGTATGTTTTAATATTAGGCTTTTGTTTTAAAATATAGAATTTAAAGAAGAAAATACAACAGGCTATTTTCTTCTCTTTATAATAATAATAATTTCTGCCCAAGCTCTTGTTGCCATGTGAGATTATTTGGAGTGTGCAGAGGACCTACGTCCCTTCAGCGTATTCTGCCCTGTTGCCAGAATACACACAGTTCTACTCAATAGAGAAATATAGCATAAATATTCACATTAATATTAATCCGACTCATACCATATGCATTGAAAATAATTCTTGAGTACTTTTATTCCCATTTCTCACATATCCAAAATATATTTATTTATTTTTCTCTCTCAGGTGAAGATGTAAATAATGAATTCCTCAGTGGTGTCTTTGACAGAATACAAGCTGAAGAGATGAAAGTACAATCAGACCACACAGACTTAGTTAGACGCATTGAATCCAATCTAACCGGACCTTTACGACCGAGAACGTTGGCTGTACCCCAACGTAGACTAGTTTGTTATTGTAGTCTATTTGAGGTTAGTTTTTCAATCAAATTATTTTTTTATTTGATTTAAATATTTTTTTCACAACAGTCAAATTAATCATCCTTTTTAATTCAATTATTAGGTCATGGATAAAAATAAACGTGAAAAGTTGGGTTCTCACGAACGTGACGTTTTTCTCTTTAATGACCTCCTGATAATAACAAAGCGTATCCAGAAAAAACGCAAAGACTACTGTATTTACTCTGTCAAATGGTGTGTGGACCTTATGGGCTTACAAGTTATCTCTTTTGAAAATCCAAATTACCCCAATGGTATCGAGCTAATAAATCGAGGATATATAAGTGCTGCTGCAGCCAATTCGAGCACTTCGATTACCTCAAACATATCAGCTAGTTCCTCGAGCAGCACTGCCAACAATAATTCTGCCGTCAATATTTGTCTGAATACAAAGACCCCAGCTGACAAGGCATCATTCCTATCAGATTTGAGAGAATGCATTCTTGAGGTAACAGAAATGGACCGAATTCGCATATCAGATGGCATTAACAAGATGAATCTACCCCAGAGGTCTGTTTCGCAGACTAGCCAGCATAATGTTTTACCTGCCAAATATTCCTATCAAATGCCAGCTGGTGATGTCATCATTTGCAACAATAACCGAGTCCCATCGGGAAATTTGATGCCTACTGGTAATTATATCCTCATTCCCGCAACCTCTTCAAACAGTCTTCTGAGTAATCAATTTCAAAGACATACTGTTAGTCAAGGCCGTGGTCTTCGAAGATTCTCTGGACAGAATGTTAGCGAGGCCAGCCTGAAGCACCTCTCTTGAACAAATTGATTACAAAAATTTCAACTTCTGTGATAAATCTACCCGCCAATGATCCCTCAGACTCCAGCTCTCACCTAGTATTAAGCATAAAAATCAGATGAGTATTGCAATTATTGTAAAACGTTACAAAACTTTAAATTAACGATTGTCATTATTTAAAAAAAGGTATCAAAAGATTTTGTTAACTAAATAATGTACCAATTTTAAACAAATCCCTCTCAAGCCAATTCGGTTTACTAAATAATCAGTTTTTATAAACAAGAAAGTACATCCAAAGATTTGACCAAACATTTTTTATGCCAGAAACATTCGTATTTTTTAAATAAATTCATTTAATATGTAAGGAGCTCTATTCTTTTCTTTCTCCAACTAGTAATTAACATTGATTACACGTTAATTGTGAACCATATCCCTTACGTAATTACTAAATAATTCATCATCGATTTCATCATTAATCTTGGTCGTATTGGAGGTAGATAGACATTCAAACCAAAGTGACTAATTAACCGAATTATATACCAACTAATCAATATACTTTTCCCTAATATATCTGGCCCTCTTTAAAAGAGTATGTGTGAATGTGTAGGCAGAAAAGAAAAAAGTTGTGTCTACCCCTCGACATGAAAAAAACATGACATAATTGTTTATTATCATATATTATTCGGGTCATTAGTTTAAAAGAGAAAAAGAAGAAAATTCATGAGAAAAAAAAGAATCAACCTATTACACTCGACAATGTCTTTCACTGACATACTCGAATATTTATTGAATGATAAACAAAAATTGTATGCTGATGTGTATATCTCCTTTGTTTACGTTTATAATAGTATATGATTACGTGAATACTCAATGAGGTAAAACTCGTAACACACTAGTGACTCAGCAGTGCAGCAGGGTCTCTGTTGAAACAAATTAAATGATAATTAGCATGTAGAATTTACATTGTAAACTTTTCCCATCCTTGATTTCATTCTGAAGATGATCGAACTAACTAAACCATACGTTTCCTAGTTCAGGTATACAATATTTCGATTGTGAATGGCAATTTTTTCAATGAAACCTACTTGTGAAGTAAAAATGCTTGATTCTGATTGGTTGATTTATGAATGAATTCATTGACTTAAATAGTGACTTGACTATTTGAATTTTACAAAATATCGTAAAAAACTATGACTATTAGGAAGAGCAAAAAATTTAAGGTAATGTTCTGACATTCTAAGATTTATGAATAATATGAGCTCTAGTGAGCTTTAAAAGCATAAATAGATGACAAATTTTATGAGTTCCTAAAGCTACTCCCGGTTTTTTAGAGAAGAATTTTTCTTGTCTCATTGAAAAATACTTGATTAGACGCAGAATTTTCAGTTCTTTTTAAATAACTAATTTGTTCTATTGTGTAATTGCGTTTAAGACAAGTGATTTGAAGAAATATAAGGTCTAAATTGGGATTTTTGCAAATTTCAGATTTTTTTTTCTTTCTATGATAGATTTTAACCAAATTTAGATTTCTGGAATCTTAATTAACTAAACCTAGTTAATAAGAAGATGGGAATTTATGCTTTTTACGAAATTATGAATTTTTTCATCAAGAAATCGAATTTGATCAAGTATTTTTGGAATCTAGATCGTAGGTTCCACTTTCAGGATCTGAAGAAAAAAATTTGAAAAAAATCAAATTTTAAGAAAGTTATGGCACATTTCAAATCTAGCGATGGCGCCGAATTCCCATTTTTTTGAACTTTGAGTTGATAATTTTTGTTGATTTCAATGTGAGAAAGTAATCAAAAGTTGATTTCTAGGATCACGATTAGTCAAAGAAATCAAATTCAGATTTTGAGAATCCGCCCATCTTTGTGTGAAAATCGAATTTTGATTTTTTGAAAATTTTCCCTACTTGAAAATCGATGAAATTTTGATGATTCAAGATCCCTGGAGATTGGCGAGTCCATTGAAATTTTCATGGTCATAATCGGTTTCTTTGACTAATCGTGATCCTAGAAGTCAACTTTTGATCGCTCTCTCACTTTGAAATCAACAAAAATTATCAACTCAAAGTTCAAAAAAATGGGAATTCGGCACCATCGCTAGATTTGAAATATGCCATAACTTTATTAAAATTAGATTTTTTTCAAATTTTTTTCTTCAGATCCTGAAAGTGGAACTAGTTTTCAATCTAGATTCCAAAAATACTTGATCAAATTCGATTTCTTGAAAAAATTCATAATTTTGTAAAAAGCATAAACTCCCATCTTCATATTAATTAACTTTATGTGTCTTAAAATTAATTTTTTATAATTTTATTCAACAGTAAATTTCATTACACTTTTTTTCTGATTTTTTACGGATGTTCCTAGAAAATGGTGACAAAGCATGATAATCTCCGAGTAAGCTGCTTTCAGAATAAGCTTCTAACTTATAATTATTATCAGCCACGGAATACAAATGTTTACAAGGTTGAAATTTTCTTTGTGTTCTTTTTTGGAAATTTTTGGGGAAATTTGGGGTGGTTTTTCGGGAAAAATATTTCTTGGGGTGTTTTTTTGGAATTAACCCTAGAAAATTTATAATCAATACTTACTTGGTTGCTATAGTAGTTTGAATAAATTATTCTCTGAGCCTTAGATTGGTTAAGGTACAAATTTTTCCCCGTATCTATGCATTGGTGAGTAGTTAAAGATTATGAAGGAGGCATCGAAAGTCAAAGTATATTTTTTTTATTACATAAATTCTTTTAGAAATTATGGAACCAACTAAGCTAATGGTGTATATGATGCAGATTAATAATTTTATAAATCACAAAACTACTTACAAATAAAAAAGGAACATTCCACTCATGTTCGAGATTTTTATTCGATCTGACTTTATTTAAGATCAGGAGCCCTTTTGGAACACGTAGAAGTTCAAAATTAATTAATTCTAAAGTAATTTTTTTCTTTAACTCTTGATTGGTTCAATATGAACTTCTAAAGTCAGATCTCTATAGTTATTTCTTTAGAGTAGACCTGTCCATATCGTAAGTCGATATTCGATATATATTTTTTTTCGGGCAAATTTTCAATTATATTCAAATTAAGTATACAAAAAAAATTCTTTCAACTGTGTTAGAGTCTAGAGATTACCTGTACCAGGGTATTGTTCTTCTGGCTACACTGAAAACTTGCTCTGAAGCAACACTAGCTGGATAAATACCGTACATTGCTTCTCGTAATATTTGCCAACTGGGGAAAATCAAGTTGTCTGGCTTTCCAAAAGTCTAAAACCTAATCTCCTAATGGCACAGCGTATCTTTGGTAATTAGTTATCTCTTCTTGGAGAGAATCCACTACGAATAAAGTCTTCAACCTTTGCCTTTTAGATTCTATTTCTTCTTCGTCTTTCTCAAGAATGTCAAAAATGCTGGACACCGTTGTTAAAAGCTTTGTTTTCGAAGGTGACGAAGTTTCAGGTCTGGATTTTTTATCGTCAAGAAACCTTCCTTTGAAAAGAGGGTCCAGGAAACTAGCAGCATTAAAAAGAAATTCTTCATCAAATTTTCTGTTCAAGTGAAATTTAAAGGCATGACAAAATTTTTTGAAAATTGATTTGCTTCTTTACTTTGCTCATCAATAACCTTTTTGAAAAGATGTATTAATTTAGAGGTATTTGCAAAATTAGTCCATAGTACATGCGTTTAATCAGATTTAGTCTATAGAACCATTCATTTAATCAGATTTAGTCTAAACCTGTTTGTATTTAATTTTCACATTTAGTCTATTTTTAATATTTTAAATCTGATTGGACGCAATCCATATGAGCATTCCTAGTAACTCCAAAAAATAAAGATATTCCGATCCAGGCTTTGAGTTCATCTAAATTTTGAACTAGAATTGAAGAATTTCGTGAATTTATTTGTGTATTTCAAAATACTTTCCAAATCAGAAATTCCTGATCAGAAATGAGTTGAGAGAAAAAATACATTTCGTCGAAGCATTGGTTTGCTTTACTCTTGAGTCCATTTTTGAATTTGCATATGTTATGAGAATTAGTTTTAGTGACTGTCCTACTTGTAGAATATGAATAAGTACCACATTTTGATTACAAATCATGACTTTGAGTAGAGGTAGAATCACAATCTGATTGATCCGAAGATGAAGCTTCTTGTATTGTTTTATCTTCTTCACTTGATGCTTGAAAAATATTCTCGCCTAAAATTTCCTAAAATAAACTATTTACGTCTATGAAAAAGGTGTGAGAATAAACCTTATGACCTTGTGGTAGAATAATGCCTAGGTTATATGTTACCAAACATATGGAAGTTTGTAGTTATAGAAGAAAAAGTTTTATTCACCAAATGTACATTTCTTTATGGTTCATCAGTACTGGCACATAAATAATGATAAAAGTTTTAAATTCATTGAAAATAATAATTTACAAATTTTGAAAGAAGTATAGTAAAAGTTGAAAAATATAAGAATATAATGTGAGCTGAAAAAACATCAAAACTCTTCAATAAATAGAAACAGTGAAGAGAAAAGTGAAAAAGCTCACATAGGCCAGGGTAATTGAAGATTATATGAGTAATTTTTCTGAACACACAGGTTTGGTTTAAAGTGATTGATGAAGAATTTCTCCTTCACCCACAAATCTGTGCTGTCATCACCCGCATTTTTATACAAAATTGAGAAATTAGAAATCGAAGCCTCATGATTTTCCTGTTTGATGTGTCTTGTCACCGCTGTATCCTTCTTTAGATGATCATTTGACCTAGTTGACAATTTCCTAATCGTACGTCCTATATAAGAAGCTCCACAGTCGCATCGGAATTTGTAAATCAAAAGAGTCTTTTCTTCAGGCTTTAGTAAATCCTTATGAATCAAACTGAATAATCTTTGGGTTTTAAATACAATTTTCAATTGTATATTATCATAATGTTGATCAATAAGATTAACCAGTCGTCTCCTTACATCATTACTGAAACCATCACCTTTAAAATTAAGTTTCATGAAGATGGTTGTCTTCTCTCCTTCATCTCTGTCGACCCTTTCATCTACATCATCAGACATATTGATGAATTTGTCTACAAATCTGTTGGGATAACCATTCTCATTTAAACGTAATTTTGACTCTTCTATTTCTTTAGGCCATTCCTCTGGACTAGCAATCTTTCTTATCATCTTTCCTAGACCAATTACTAAGCCAACTTTATGAGGTAGAGGACTGAAACTGGTATAATGAAGATATTTTCCATTATCAGTCTTCTTCTTGTAGACATTTCTTAGTATTGACCCATCCTCCTTCCTAGTTAGTTTGACATCTAAGAAGTTCAAACTCTCATTAGACTCTTTTTCCATAGTAAATTTAATATTAGGATGAAAAGAATTCATCTTTAAGAAAAAATCGTCTACTGAAACATTTGGCTTCATCAAAATAAAAGTGTCATCAACATATCTGATGCATAAATCAGTGAAAGTATTGATAGTATCAGACATTTTATGGAAGTTCATAAAAAAAAAGGTGCAAATAGGCTTGGTGTCGTTTCCGACGCCATTTATGGAGCGAGGGTTAATCAGCTTACGAATGGTACATTATTTATTGTTGTGAAGTGTTTAATATTGAGACCCCTATAGTTATTTAGCATGCAGCTAAAAATAAAAATTGCTCCATAAAATCATGTTAATTACAATTGCAAATCATGTAAAATTGAGAATTGTGGAAGTTTAGTGTAGTTATGATTATAATGATTTTACAATGTAAAATTTACATCGAATTGTCAGGAAAAAACTAACAAGGCTATCACAAAAACTACTTTAAAAAAAATTTAAGGGATTTTGAGTAAAAAATACTTTACTGTGATTTCTTGCAAAATTTTGTTGTGATCGAATCTTGTGTTATTATAATTTCTGATTTTTGCTAAAAATATATTCATGATAGAATACGACCGTTTTGCTTGCAGACACTAGTTTTTCATATTTAATACTTTACAATATTACTACAATATTTCTAACATTCGCCGACCCGATAATTATTGAACATTTTTAATTTTATTATTATTTATTTATTATTTGAAAAAAAGAGAACCTTTTCACAGCAGATTATGCTATATTTATTTTTTATTTTCTGTATTTCTACAAATGTAAGTGTTTTTTCTAACCAAAAAAAATCGATCTAGATGCTACACGATGAAAGCTCTTTATTAACAACCTAGTTATTAATTCATAAAAAATTGTGGTTGGTCGTTTACTAGTTGAGGAATGTTATATTCTGAAACTTAATTCTAAAAATAGTACATAAAAATACCGTGACAACAATTTAGTACAGAAATAGTACCAGCTATCTTGGGATTAGATGAACAGAGAATTTAGAGCATAAGAGAGGTAAGAAAATAACATCTGAGGTCTATTTAAGCTAGAATCGGTATTTATCTCATATCAGTAAATATTTTAATTAATTTATTAAAATACTTTCAAGTAGCCACACGATATTTCAAGATAAAATACTCTAAAGCTTTCGAAATCATTTTTAATCTAACTTGCATTTACAGTCAGAAGTTAAAATTTTTTTTTCAACCAATCTGAACATTAGAACATCAGTATTTACCAGCATAGGTTCGAGTTTTAAGAAAATTTCTTATAATTTATAATCATATTATGTTACCGTTTATCTTATCAGGTAGTCATGAGACTAACGGAATTGATAGTTAAACTTATTATTCGGTAACAAGATTAACTGAAATTTTCGATAGTCTTGAGACTACCAGTAAATCTTAAGTCTAATGGAATAGTTTGATAAACTTATTGCTAGGTTTCAAAAATAAGTAAGTTAAGAGGAGGTGAAGAATAAGGGCCAATCAGATCCATTCTTTCTTAATGAAAATTTTTTGTATATAAATATGGCATGTAAAAGCTGATGAGTAAGCCACGAAATAAAGGGCTATTCTTTAACAAACTTGGCATCGCCTTTCTTCATGAATCTCACTATTGCTCAGATTAAATCAGAGGTCACCCAAAAACTCTCTGACAAAATTTTTTTATTGTTACAAAAAAGGCTATTATGACATTTCGAATTGCAAATTAAGATTTTCTTTCCATCTTTAAAATGATTTGAGACACACTTTATAAGACAATCACATCTCAGGAGCCCTTGACCATCAACCAGAGATTGAAGGAAATTCTGCTTTCTAAGAAAAAACTGCTCAAGGAATATTCAACTTTTTCATCTAGAATTACAAGTTGATCTGCTGAATAAAGAACATCAATTACATCATTCTTGAAGAACGATTCATCAATGATTTTTAGGCTTCTGTGATCCAGCTTGGCCCTATCAACCTCTATCATTCTGACCGATTTCAAAAGTTCTAGGGGTCTTAGATATCAATTTTTCGTCTCTTGACGTGATTTTCTTTAAATTAAACTATCATAATATCGAGAAGAGGTTTCCATGATTGTCTAATCAAGCGGTATTAGTTCAAGGAAAAGGATATATTTTGTAAACTTATAATGACTACGACTAGAATTGTGTGGCGCAGTGGTATTTCTCCCAACTCTTATTCGGACCCTATTATTCTGGTTCAAACCCTCCCACACCGGGCGTATTTAACAATCTTTCCCTATTCTCTTAATTTTACAATTATTAATTTCTATATATAAATAAAATGTTTCGATTTCAAAAAAAAGAATTGTATAGAAAGTCCCAATTAGAGACCCTACACTGTTGGATTGTTTAATAAAAAATGCTTTTAAATTTTCGTGAGATTTATTTCTTAAACGATAAAAGAAGTCAAGAATTTATGAGAAATCAAAAGGATTACGAACCTGTATAGTGATTTTTAATGCAAAATCACTATAGAGTCAGTCAAACTCATTACTTATTGATGTAGCTTGTTAATCTTGAAACCTGGTAATAAGTTTAACGAACCATTTTGTTAGTTTTAAGATTACCTTATAAATTTGAGACTATCAAGAGTAATAAGATTAACGGTATGTGCTGCTATATTATTGTTTCGAGCAGAGTTATTCACAAAAACTGAGGAAATACATCAACCTAAAGCATAAATACTTTGATTTTTAAGTATCCATATTTGGAAAATATTATTGAATATCAAAGTCTAGGTATGAAAATGTCTGTTCAATTAATCAAAATTGCCAATAAAAGCATTGTATTTTGACAAGTTTCTATTTCTCTCCATCTATGCAAAGGTCTGTAGAAATCGATTTGATCTGGGGTGAAAAGAAAGCCATTATTGAATTTGTTTTATTAATTTTGTACTTTTAATGTTTAAAATAATTTGAAATTCCAAATATCAGTATTGAATTGCTTAAAAACATTTGAAATTGATAAAAAGCTTGGGGCTCAAAAGATAAAAATGTGGAAATTCGGTGCATTTTCTTTTCGTCCGTGTTGAAGAAATTTCAAGTTTTTTTGTGAAAATTGTAAATTCTCATCTTGGTATCATCTAGCAAAGAAATTAAAAATCACGTAGAAATTAAACTTGAGATTTGGTTAGTATTCAGTCTGTAGAACCGAGTCATGATAGGCTAAATTTTCATCAAATACATTACTGATTTGAATAAATAACACAAGAGAATTTTTAAAAATTTGTTCCCCATAATCAAATTTAATAATAATTTCCAAAATTTTATGTTGATAACAAAAGTAGATAATAAATTAAATTTATAGAAAATATTCATTTCACTGTCATAATTTTTGTTATACACTGGACCAATGCATTGAATGGTGATCCAGAATTTAAATTTAATTTAGAATTTCAACTATGATCAAATCTAATTTTTTTTATTACTTTATCACCAAATGAAAATAATAGAACTTATCTGGAAATAGTCTTCGCATATACCGAAACCAACGGAATTAAAGTAAAAACATGAAAATAAGGAAATTTTATGATCTAAAGTTGGGAATCTAGAATTTTTACAGAAATCTCGATTTATTCATCAAGAATTCGAGTTTGGTAAAGATTTTTTGGAATCCTACTCATGTTGCCCCCTGTTAACACTTGAAGAAAAATATTCTGAAAAAAAATATTTTTACCTGGTCCTTTTTCAAATTTCGATTTGGCGCAAAAATCGTCTTTTTTTGAACTTTGAATTGAAAATTTTTATTGATCCGATGAGTTTTTTCAAGATCAGGATTAGACAAGAAAGCTGACTAGCACCGTCATATTACCGACAGTTTCCCTATTTTCGAGAGATTTTGAACTATCGAAATTTCATTGATTCTAAGTAGTGAAAATGATCAAAAAATCGTTTTTCAGCTCCCAAACGATAATGAGGTTATGCATTAGATCAGATTCAGTTTCTTAAAGACTAATTCTTAATTCTTCAGAGGAGAGTGAAACGGAGGTTTTTACAATAAAAGCTGTTCTTCGAAGCCAGACAGGGTCCAAACCAGTTATAGCAATAAGGGAATTGTAAAAGTCGATCGATAGAAAGCAAGCATAGGAATTTATGATTTTTACAAATTGCTCAATTTTTTCATCAAAAAATCGAATTTGATCAATCTCTCACTCCAAGTTCAAAAAAAGGGAATTTGGCGCTTACCTGGGATTTGAAATAATATCATAATTTCATTAAAAATTGATCTTTTCTACATATCATGAAAGTTGGCCTCGTGACTCAAAATTTCATTAATTTTCAAACCAAAAAAATGATCAAGAAATTATTAAGTGATGTCTTATTAATTTCTAAAATTTGGCGAATTTGATTCCCCTGTTTAATTCCTAAAAAATCTCAAGCTACAAGTTCGAAGGAATGGAAATCTGGCGCCAATTTTTTTTGTTATAAAGAAAGTCTGTATTAAATATAGTAATTAATATGTACTAGACTTGGACTAAGTTTTGCAAATTTACTTAAATCGCCCATCGATATGAAAAAACAAATCTTCAAGTATTTAAATATAATCTCACCAAATTTTGCTTCAAAATACCTTTCCATGCTTCTGGAAAAAGATACAGGATACGGTTCAGTTTAAGAAGGTTATAAACGTCTAAATTTGTTGGAAGCATCGTGAGAGGAAGATGTTGAGGGTTTTCAAGCTCATTATTAATTTGCCACATTGTGTATCAGGGCATTATGATGATGTTAACTGATTACTTTATGAGTTTATAAATATTCAAAAGTTTGCAATTTAATTAGGCAATTAAAACAAAAATAACAAAAATAAGTATAATTTAGATACATGAATTATTTTCTTGCTTTTAAGCTATCATAAGTGATGTTTTATCATATTTTAGGAGAATCAGTTTTGTGCGCGAAAAATCGAGGGTGGCAATTCGAATCACGAAAACTAAGTTTTGTTATTTATTGTAACTTGAAGACATATCAAGACAAAATTTTGATAGTTTAACCCTTTTTATCAAATTCTCTATCATAATTCATCTGACCCGAGCGATATTTAAATTTCATCTACCTCTATGACTCATGATCAGGGCAACCAAAAATATGACCCAAAAATGACTCTGATAAGCGCTAAAAAAAGATCTATAAAAATCAAAAATATGACCTAAAATATGCCTTAATTCTCTCTGGTTGCTACTAAGTAGTTATGTAAAAAAATAAACTAAAAGTTTTATATAATACAAATTTATTCAAAAACATCTAAATCTTTATCAGAATTAATTCTTAAACAAGTATACAATTTAATATTTTTTTTAAATGCGTATTGTTTTTTATAATGTTTTTTGACACAGAAAATGATCTTTCTACATCGGCCGTTGTAGGCTGCCAATTCTTGAGTTGGCTCAATTCGATAGGATTCAATTCTTCATGACCATTGCTCATTAAATTGCTGATTTCATTTTTGTTGAGTCTATCCATCAGATATTGCTTGATACCTACCGGATCGTCTCCAAAATTTAAATTTGATAGTTCTGTGTAGAAATTCAATAGTTTTGAGTCAGAATTTTGGATTCTCTTTATAATTCCAATAATGTTTAAATAACATTGTGATATTTCTTCTAGTTCTTGATAAACTTGTAAATCAGATACAGCCTCTTTTGCTTTTTGGACTTTTAGACCTCCATCTGGAAGATTGAGAATGATTTGCTTGACTGAAACAAATTTATTGGCATAATACGTTATTGCACTTAGCCAATCGCCCCCCATCTTGTGACACATGGCTGCGGAGGTTGCCCAATTTCTTGAAAAAGAATTCGCCTCTTTTTGTTACGAACGACTAAGTCCTTAATATTGGCTATCAAAGCATTACTCCTAGGAAATTTGTCTTTGATTCTTGCACAGCAATTGTGGAGTAAGTGAGCTAAATATGTAATGTGTGTCAGCCTTGGATAAAGTAAATGAATAATTTCTGATGAAGCAGTAAAATATGATGCAGAATCAGTTAACAATAACACAAAAGTAGTCTGGGATTAAGTCTGAAGAGACCTGGCGAAATAAAAGCTTTATTGTTAGCTTGCTCTAAAACCTTTTTTACGAGTCTAGAATCGAGTAATGATATCCTTGATGAAGTTGGTCAATATTACCATTATAATGAAGAAAACCGTAACCTTACTTTTGTCACAAGATCAAATCAAGAGGGAAGTACATTCAAGTCTTAATAGGAGAAAAGATATTAGAAAGTATAATGTTGACAGGAAAATTTCCATCAGAGAAAAATACTGCATATTTTGAAAATGAAATCGGATATCATCAATTATTATCAATTCTTGATAGAATTGTTGGATTCTTCGATATAAGAAAATTTCTTTATTATAAAAAAATAATACGAATTGGTTTGCTTGTTCACCACTTGGGTTGTCTAAATTGTTTTTATGAAAAATATGGTTTAAAATCCCATTTTTCGAACTCTGAACTGAATTTTTTTTATTGATTTCGAAGTGAGAGAGTGATCAAAAGTTAATTTTTAGGATCACAATAAAATAAGAAAGCCAAATATCGCCGAAAATTTTTGGCAAGATCCATTGCTAACATAACTAGCCTCAAAATGATCACTGTCTAAGTCCTCATAAACAGAAGTCGGGGAATTTGACATAGTACGTGTATTTAAATATTAATGGTTAAATAATGTTAATGGCTAATGGAATGTAGTTTGATTTGAATAATGCGGTGTTCCACGCGAACGAACAGTCCAATCTCGACATCGTGGGAAGTTTTGTTTATCTGCGTAAAGAAATAGATTATTTATGAAATTGATAAAATATAATTGGTTTACAGGATTTGTTCCTGTCATCCATCATTTTCGAGGGATTTCGATTTGGACTTCAACTCCTCTACCTACAGCGGTTTTTTCTGTGATGCCAAGCTGCTGCATCATGTTCTTAGTACTGTCAGATTTCGTATCGACCATTAAGATAATTTGAAGTATTTTCCAAATATCTAACTTGGAATATTCGAAAATAGTGCCTAGAATAAATCAAATAAATAGAAAATTACCAATACGAACAGATTGATGGTACTTGCACATCTGAAAACTACTGATTTTGTAGGTTTAGGAATCTATCAATTCCCGAACAAGTGTGGGGAACTGAGGTAGCGATTAAATTGAGACGCTGACATAAAAGAACTATCTCCTATGGGTCATTCATATACGGAGTTATAGCATTACAGCAGAGTTTATCAACATTATCCATAGTTGTGTCTTTGATGTCGATCATGATTCCTATTATTATTTGATTTTTAACAATTTGATAATGCATGCGGTCAAACCAATTTATAATTTGGTTTAAATTTGATACATTTTCGTGAAAATTTGATTTTGAAGACGATTTTTGAGCAAAATGGGAATAAATTTGAAAGTTGTGTTTTTGCTGTCTAATGATAGTTTTTCAACAGTATTTGATATGCTTATTAATGTTTTGATAAAACTTTTGCTGTTGGTTCCCCATATAAAAATATAAAGGGGGGGGCAAATGATCTCTAATTCAACCTTTAATTTTTAACGTAAATTGTTTTTCCAATTTTTTATTTTGGTTTACTTGTAAGTAGTTTGTATGAGATTTTTTGGTAAATTCCCGATAAAGTATTGAAATATAACCTTGAAACCAAAAAATTCTATATTTTATATTTTTTATACCTTAAATAACTGTTTCAAGTTATAATTATTTGAGTTGTATGTAATGAAACTAGCAATAAGCAATTGAAGTTAATTTTACACAATAGAAGTGATTTTTATCACACAATTAAAATTAATAAATTTTAAACTAATCTCAATTTTCCTTCACAAACTCGAATGTATTTTTAGCTTTTTTGTTACACAAATAGTTAATTTCAAAAATATCTCAATTTCCGAAAATAGACCCAACTGAGAGATAATAATTCTTGATTTCATTTTAAACTGTTTCGTATAATGCCAACTCATCCAATAGACTTTAAACTCATAAAAATCTCAATTTTTTCGTTGATCATGAATCCTATCATTCAACATATTGAGAAAAATAATCTCTTAAATCTATGGTTAATTATGAGATAGGACTTTTAGATAGTTCAAATTCAGATCCGTGCGAAAAAAGATTTGAAAAGGTACCGACAATAAAATTATTAAAAAATTAATAATTTTGGATAACCTTTTGAAATATTTTGTTTATGTTGAAAAACTGAATCAAATTGCACAATTCAAATTAAAATTCAAGAGTTTAAAACATTTTAAAAATCTTTGATGCCTTCTTCGAAAGAACCATCTATAAGGGTACCCAGGATCTTTTCTGGACCTATATAACGTCCTTCAAGCTTTAATAATAAATTATTAATAATAGACCAATGAATATACAGTTGTACCTCCGTTTATCTGTAGTCAAGTTCTATACATGTTATAATGATGATAACCTACCGGGGGATAGCTTGCCCAAACAATAGGGGTAGTTCACATAAATCAAAAAACAATAACTTGATTAAGATGCTTGGCATATTTTTTTTGTTAGAAATTTCCATTTTATTGTACGACAAAATAGTTTCTGAAATGATTCAAAATTCTCAATCCCTTCAATCGATTTCAATAGTTTTATTTATTATCTGACACATTTTTATTTACTTTTCAAAAATGGGATATTTTCTCTCTGATAAGCCCTAATCCAGAAAATTCTTTCCTTAAAAATAATTTTTTAATGGACAGTGTACTGTGAAGAGATTATTTCAGATTATAGAGCTTATGGATCATCATAATGAAAACACAGTATCCTTTTATGAAAATCATCCTCATTTTTCGGGGGAAGTGAAAATTTATATTTTACAGTATTTTCGGTGTGTATACTGCTCGTCTCAAAAATGAATGTACAGCTATTCTCGATCATTTTTACAAAAATATCAATAAACATAGTCTCGAACTTTTAAAAAAGATTTTCCATCGATTTAAGAGAAAATATTTGGACACATGTTAAATTTTTAGCTGAAATCTTTTCTTTAATTTCAAGGTGTGAAAAGGATCAAACGTTATTTTCCAGGATCACCATTAGACAAGGAAAACAAATTTTCTAGTTGAGATTTTCGTGTTGAATTTGAGTTCCAATTCCTACTTGAGACTTGGAGGATTATTTATTGCTTTTTTTTCTTTCAAACTTTGTAATCAACAAACTTCTTTTCAGCTCTAATTTCGTATTTTTTCTAAATACGGAAAAATTAATCTAAATTTTCATCCAGAATAGCTTTAAAAGTTTTATTAAAGAATGATTTTCTTGTGTTTAAATTTAAAATTAAATGCCTTTTGGTGTTAAAATTTGTAGCTTATTCATTACAGTGAATTCAAATCAAGTTTTAAAAAAGCAATGTTAAAACTCTTGTAATAGAAGAAGCAACAAAAGCCGTTCTTAAATGAAGAGACTAGTTAATTTGATCAATGATAAATGGAATTCAATTAGGATCAATTGAGAAACAAAATATCCCTTTTCCAACCAAGTGAAAGTACACACACAAAAGTAATTCAAATATTTACTCAAAACTGGAAATTTTCTTCTCATCTCTGATGAACTGTATTGAATCAATTTAGAAATTCAAACATTTCTGGTAACAGTTGATTGACTAAATTAATTTTACAAAAAATAATTTAAAGCAATCCATTTAATGAAGCTTTCCCGTAAAATCAATGTGATGTTGATTAAGAAAACTAAATATCAGGAAAGTCAAATCTTTCAAAATTTCCCAGCTTTAATCTTATATTTGAGGATAATCAAAAACTAAGCTTACATTTATTACTATTTTGTTTTCGTGTTTTGTTTTAATTTACAAAATTTTGATTGAAAATTGAACTTGAACCAAGGTTTTTCGATGGATTTTCACTAAAAAAATGAAATGACAAATATTTTCCTCCGGATAGTCAGGAATAAAACTATTTTTTGGACCCTTTAATGAAATAAACAAATAAGTTGTTTAAAGAAAAAAGGAAATTTACACTTGCAGTATCATTTTTTTCGTTTATTTCAGTTACAGTATAATAAAATATAGCTAAGTTAAGATTGGAAAAATATAAGTAGTATGGTGAAAATCTTTTGAAAAAAATAACGTGAAATGATAATGTGTCAGTAAATTTTCCTTATCATTGATACTGAAAGTGATAGGATATATATTGGTCTATTACACTGTTTCTGAAATTATTTCATCTTTTGATACTGATGAGGAAAATAAAATAAATAATGATACTGTAAGTTAGAGTTGTAACGATTTCGAGTTCTTAAATTCCCTCAGGCATATTATTAATCAGCAAGATTTACTATTTCTAAAAAAGTATAAAATAAGTCTGAATATCTTTGCATGGTGTTGCATTTGCCAAAATTAAAATTCTTAATTTCATAATATTGATAGCTTACTTTCTATATAAAAAATAGAATGATGATGACATTTTTCGTTATACTTTATATTTTTTAGAATTTTCAAATTTGAAATCTCATTTAAAAACTCATAAGAAAAGTTTATTCGAAAACGAATTATTGAATTCAAATACTAATCACTAACAAAGTAAGTAGCATTAGATTAATAGCCTTAGATGAGTACTCCTATTCTTAACAACAACTCAAATGCTGCACAAGAACCAACTGGTGAGCCACGAGAACTCATGTTTAGAAAAAAACGCCGTTCAGAGTAGAGCTTGTTCACTTCCAACGTTTGGAGATACCCATCGCTGTTATGCCCTTCACAAATTCGATATAATTGCCGCTGTGAATGATGTGATGGATAAATATAATAAGTTCGAACGGTGGTTAAAGAAAAGAAAGGTCATGGTACAAAAAGGCCAATGTATAGCCACTGTTAATAGCGAATTGTTCCATACTTCACTGTGCCAATGTTACAAGAATGAATCTCGCTGTAACGGTTGTTCTGAGAAAAGCTGGAAATTTCTCAAAGATCAGGCCTCAGAACGAAAGATGTCAATCAATCAATATCTGATGCCATCCATTGCTGATTAAACCATGCAGCTGACTGACACTGGGATGCCATACTATGTAATGAACAGTTCTTCGTCTGGTCAGCCTCGTCACCCAAGAGTAGTTTCGGCTACAGTTCAATCCAATACTGGTCGACGCCCAAGATTCTCCTCTTCTTCGGCAGTTATCAATGCTGCCATTTCTTCTACTCCCAACCAGTCATTTGCTGATTCAGGTTCCAAATCAGCCGTGTTAAATCCCAGAAAAATGCGACGTGTATCTGATGAGCCTGATGTAGATGAATTTCTAGGGATACAAAGTGATGAATCTTCTGATGTAGTTGCCAGTGACTACAACACTAAGCCACTAATCTTAACGGCTAAAGTTATGGATGCCGATGGAATCTCACCTCAATCAGCTGCCCGATTAATGAATGCCTACCTTATCGACCAGAATATGGTAACAGCTCAACGCCTCGTCACTCGCAAGAAACTCGTTGTTCAACAACGCAAGAATGCAGATGACTTGGCTAAAGACAGGCCAAAACATTTAAATGGTATCTCTTCAGAAAAACTCCTACTTGGCACATCCCGAAATAGTCCTTACCTGTATGGCTGGCGACGATGATCTTGTAGGGAGACAGAGGGCTGGTAGACTTATTCGAAAAGTCGTAGGCAATCCAAGAAGGAAATATTGTTTACCTGAACTGATACCTTCGACAGATTACTTCAACATGATCAACTTCGACTCAACTCCTTATTGCTCACTGATTGGGATTGTAACTTATATCCAAAAGTACGTTTCGATGATATCCCTAGCCATACACAGGGTGTCGAAAGACTTGTTCAAGAAACTGCCAAAGCTGCCTCTCGTTCATGTACTATTGAAAGTCTGGATAGAATTCTTCAATCGAGAGAAGAAGTCAGACGAGAGTATCCAATGAACATGACAAAACAGGATTGGATCAAGGTAGACAAGGTAAGAAATAAAGCTTTTATTTATTTTAGTTATTGGCTAATAAAAAAATACTTTATTCAATAGAAAATCAATGGCAAGAAGTAATGACGTTTCTGGACGACGTTAGTGGGAATTTCCACTGGGAATATCGAAAGTTATCGATTCGTTTGAGCTCCGATCATTCTGTAAGTTTGTAAATTTCGGTAAGAAAATTTCCAGGGGTGATGATTCTCTTTTATAATTCTGAGGATAAAGAGCTTACTGTATACATCATTATTGTGAATCAATGCTACACTTTTAGTTGAAATGCCCTTTTAAAGCAAAATGGAGATCATAGCCACGAAATGGTACGTAAAATTATTCACTGTTGATATTAACTTAATAATAAGATCTTTTTCTGTTAGTCCGGCCACGATGTTACGACTGTACAAAATGATGCTTAGCAGAATAAATTATTTTGAAATTTCAAACTTTTCATTGCAAAAGAAATAATAATTTGAAACAAATTTTTTTCTTATTTTTGAAATTTAAACACTTAATTTTTAAAATTATGCTTGGAGGTAATCTAAATGTTGTTGAAATTTTCGATGAGCAAATGGTACACTAATACTCATTTATTAGGGTGGACTTTTTATAAGTATTTCAAGTAGATTCTATAGATTTATTCTTGTGACAAATAAGAAAAGGCCTGCATTTAGAATTCGTTACAACTCTACTGTAAGTGTAAAAAACATCGGTCTATTATACTGCAAGTGTAAATTTCACAAGAAAAAAAGGTTTAATAAAAATGAAGAAAAGTAGATTTAATTGGAATATAACCAACCTTTTTTCGGTATAATTGAAACCTATCACAATGAAAGTAAAGTATAACACAGTGTATTAAAAAACAAGGACACTTGATTAATTATAACAGGGGGTCATGAAAAATTCAAAATTGCGGTAAAAAGTAGTAAAAAGTAAAATAAAACTGATTCTGGTGTAAAATTTTGCGCTGATCCCGAATCTGTGCTCAGATCTGTAAAATTCACTTTAATTTCTGAGATAATTGGAAAAAAACAATATTTCCCAAAATCCCAAATTTTTAAAATCAATTTTCGCAAAAACCGTAAATGTTATTGTATTAATTGTTTCGCAATTAGATGGGAAATTAAATTCTGCATCGATTGATATGACCTTTGTAGGGGTGGAGTTTTATCGGCTTTCGGAAATTAACGCCAAATAAAGGTAATGTGCGAATTTTTGGGTTTTTTTTGTTGAATTTTCACCATGTTTTAGAGAACAAATAGACTTTCCGAAAAGATTTTTAAAAATTTTAAAAGGCTATCAGATTCAAATTTTTGTGAGCTTTCCGAATCTGCCATTGATTTTTGGTTATCTAATTTAGAAGAGGTGTAAAAATCGCATTTTTGTAATCTGTTTTTAGATAGAGTTTTTCCGTTTTAAGCTCCCATTATAAGCAAAGCTTGCTTCAAAATCTAGTAGAAAAAAATTCCTTGCTTTCTGAGATAAACTAACTAAACACTTGTTTAAAACTATTCCTTTCATTGAATCATATAAGAGAAAAATTTACACACCTCAGTAGTGAAAAAATTGAAAATGGGGTCTTCACAGGTCCACAGATAAGAAAGTTGATGGATGATCCAGCTTTCCAATATGTGCTAGTTGAGAATGAGTTACCAGCCTGGCTTGCTTTCAAGAATGTTTGTCAATATTTCCTTGGAAATACGCGCCATATTGATAGTGACGCAATGGTAGAAGAACTCATAGAGTCTTATAAAAACTTAGGCTGCCTAATGAGCGTAAAGCTACATTTTTTTAAGCATCACATGAATTGCTTCGAAGATGGAACGTTAGGAAGTATATCGGACGAGCAGGGAGAAAAGTTCCATCAAGAAATGAGAGAACTAGAGTCCAGATATTGTGAGATTAATTTAGAAAATTGTATTTCTGACTATTGCTGGTCAATAAAAATACAGTAATAATACTTGGAAATAGAATATCTTTTATTATTCCTCGATGTTGATTAGTACCTTGTGCCAGAGAACCTGTGTTATACAACATATTAATTTAAAAAATTTTTATGCACCAACTATGATTTCTGTATCTTATTGGAATACACTCTCACTGAGAAAACATGTCTATACACTCTCCCCACAAAGTATTTATGGGGTCGTACCTGTAACATATGAGTCAACTGTGTACTTGTAATTAATATATTGTACATTATCTATGGAAGGCCAACCAATCAGATATTGTTAATTCCCTATTGTAATTCCAATATGTATATATAATGGCATGTAAAGACTGACGAGTATGCCTGAAATAAAGTACTTATTTCTCCAATTACCAGGCATCGCCTTTCTCATAGATTAATAATGCTCGTAAACATATCCAGCATTAAAGAGGAAATAAATAATCACCTCAAAGATAGAAACCATTTCATAAATTATTGATTTAGCAGATGGTTAATTTCAGGTTTTTTCGTGTTTGATTTTTCTACAGGTCATCTGACTGGTTTTAAGGTTTTTTAAATTTTGAATGGTTTTTTAGATCAGGACCAATACTAAGGTTTTTAGATCAAATTAAAGAGAGTTCAGATTACAAGCGTCTCATCCATCGAAGAAGATATTTGACTATTTCAGTAACGAAACGTCTGGGAGAGTCTTTGGAAAAAGGTTGGTTATATTCCAATTAAATCTACTTTTACTAATTTTTATTGAAAATTTCAGATTCCATCGTGGAAAGAAGAGTTAATCTGTGGTAAATTTGTAAAATCTCCTAATTTGAACCAGATTCAAATTTATTTATAAAACTCATCGGCTCATTTTATCGTAAAACTTAAGCAATCAATTTCTTCGTGACTTTCCAGAGAAAAAAAATTGGGTTTCTTGTAAAATTAGTAAATGTTCATATTTATGTCAATGAGGTTTACGAAGATGTAAAGCAGTTCTCTATTCTAGAACCAAAAATATCAATTTTATTCATGAATATATTTATAATTGGTTTACCGAAAGGTACTTTTGAACTTGAAAAAAAAATAATTCTTTGTTTCGAGCTGAGAAGATGGTAGAAATAAGGAAACTGTTTTTCACTGAACATTGAAACTTTACTTATTTTCAAGTTTTCAGATGAAACTAATTATGCTGAAGCACTTTGACGTGCTGAATACAGATGACCAGAATATCTAGTCTTAAAGACAGATTTATTCTGAATAAAACTCTAAGACGTGTACCCATTCAAATTTTTTTTGATTTATGCTTTCGATTTCAAAAAAATTTAAATTTGAAAAAATGGTCTTTTACTGGGTTTTTAATAATCTGAATTCCACAAAAAACGTAATCAGTCTTTTGATTCCAAGGTACAGATTCAACTCAAAACTACGTAAAATCAGAGATATTTCAATAAACTCTGACAAAAAATGATAAAATCAGATTACTAGACAGTCTATTTCCTAGTTTTCTATGTACAGGAAAAAAACAAAAATTTCTCTGATGTAACAAATATTTTTTCATCATTAGAAAGATAAGAAAACTCCAGACTTTTTGTATTTTATCAATAATTTCTAGTAATCAAAACTAAGATCGCCAAGATATGTTGGTTGTTTAGATGGTAAAGTGTGTCATTGGAAAATAAATCAAACTGATTTTTATTACTAATATACCTGACTTACTAAAACTAGTTGGCATGAAGATGTGAATTTACTTTTTTTTAAACTCAATATTTTTCCCAGGAAAAAATTTAGTTTTCAAATTCCATAATAAAATCAGCCAATAAGCTGTGGATATTAAAAAAAATTCTGAAAAAATTCAATCTGACCAAAATTAGGCCATTTTTTGAATTTCGATAATGCATCAAATTTCTACTTTTTCAACTTTCGAATTCAAAATTTTTATCTATTCCAAAGCAGTTAAATGCAGATATTTGAGATTAGAATCAATTAAAGAATACGAATTGGGCCTTGGAGGTAGAGAAAAATCTACTGTTTTCAAGAGAAAGTTTAAAATTTTAGATCATTCCCTTTCGTGATAATCAATAAATTCTAACTGACTTTGTTGCCTTCCGGCTTGTATTGGTCTATCTGCAGAAAAAGAAGGGTGTAGTATTTCTTAAAGAATAAGGAGTATAAAAATTACAGTGATTGTTATAGTAATCAGAATTATTAGAGTAATAAATCTGATAATATAATTCATCACTTGAAAGAAAATTAAAATTAAGATTAGAATAAAAAACATTTAGATAAAAATAGTTATGACTCCCACAATATTTCGAATTCATGTCGTATTCTTCTTCTGGAGTGAGATTTTTCAAAAACTTAAGATACTTAAAACCTTGTGTGTCCTTGTGATCAAGGATTAATAGTGTCAACCTAACAGGGAGATAGTAGGGTTCTACTGATTCAGAAATATTTTGAAAATTTCCGAATCGCCACAGTTTTACTTCAGATATAAACAAAAAAATTTATAAAATAAGATCTGATTTATTTTATTGTATAGAAATCCTACACATTTTTAATAGAATAACAATTGCAATTCTTCTCTGGAGTTAAATTTTATAATTTCTTAGCAAGCTATCTCCCTGGTAGGTTGATATCATTAATCCTTGATCTATCAAAGCTTTAAGAACGATAGATAGATCCTTAGAGATAGTTCTTGCGAAGAAGGACAAGGTATCAAATTTCTTCTATAAGCTCATGAATTTAAACTTTTTGAAAAAAATATATATTTCACTAGAAAATTAATTATTTTTAAATCACAAAATATAAGTCTGAGAAAAAAGGGGAAAAATATTGCTAGACTTGGACGAAAATGACCTGAATCGCCCATCTATATGATAAATTAAATCTTCAAATTACCTGGAATAATAGTATAAGATAAAAAGAATTTTCAAACGTTTTTTTGTATTAATCATAAAAAATTAGAGAAACTTTTAACTATTGAAAAAACAACTTTCAATCATTCTTGTAAACTTTCTGAAAGAAATGATGTGAATTCAAGTTGAAATAATGAATATAAAACTTTTTTAATTTGAAAATAATCAAAATTTTGTTTATCTTTTTCCAGAATCATGGAGAGGTATTTTGAAGCGAAATTTAGTGGGATGATAAAATTAAAACACTTGAAGATTAAATTTATCATATCGATGGGCGATTCAAGTAATTTTGGAAAATTTTGTCCAATTCTAGTGCATATTAAATGTGAAAAACTGTATCAAATTTTCCCTTTTTATAGCGTTTGAGCTAATAAATTTGAGGATTTGAAGCAGGATAAAAATTTAGAAGTTCTGAAGACTACCTGAATTCGTTTTTCATTCATTTTTCTCCGGAAAGTCACTTTCTTTTAAATCACAAAATATAAGTCTGAGAAAAATGAGAATACATATATATAATATATATATACTATGTATATAAGTATTTAGATTCAAAATGGGATAAAAATTTAGAAGTTCTACGAAATTTTCAAAAAAGTCCAAGTTTGGGTCATTTTCATTCGCGATAACTGCATAATTCAGATGGTGCAGTTTCATTATTGAGTTTTTCATCATAATAATTAATTCTCATCTTTATATCAACTAGCTTTATTCTGTATATTTCAAAAGATAAATAGAACAATCGTTTATTTTTTATAGATTTTTCATTAGATTTCTTTACGTGAGAGATTAAAAATAAATCTTTAGCTTAAATTTTGAATGATCGAATTATCGGCCTCTTCCTCGGAACAAAATTCTTCTTCTATAATAAAATATAACAGGTAAATAACCAAGTCACAATAAAGGTCTCAAATTTTTATGATTAAATTTGCATATTTGACAATCCTGACATAGTATTTTCTAACATCTTGGGAAATAAAGCTGTTAGTCTCTGATTAGGATGCTTCTCTTCCAACAAAATCCAGAAATAGTAACGCTGGATGAACGCTTAAACTAACAAAATTATTTCGTGATATGTCTTCGTGTAACTAGACGTGTATAACCTTCGTAAAGTAAAAACAGGCCCACATTCAACAAGAGACATTTCAAAATATCAGGCGTCAGGTTGCTGATAAATTGATAGATGTTTATGAAAAAGCTGGAATAGAAGCCGGCCAATCGTAAAAAATCTGAAAGATCTTGTTAACCAGCGTAATGAGCTGGAAGGTTCGAAATACCTTAGTTAAATGTACAATAAGCTTTTTCCAGTGGCAAGTTGCTCATGCTTTTTCAAATCAGACGTAAATGACTTTTGCCAGTGTGATTTTGGATGTTCTCAACCAAACCGAATTAGTTGATATATTGAGAGTAAGCACAAAAGTTTCTTTTTTGAACTTTTTGATTTCAAATTGATATTAGTCATTCAATTTTCATCCATCTAATTAATATAAAAATGGGCATTTACGATTTTAACAAATTCTTTAACAAGAAATTGAGTTTGATCAAGATTTTTTGGAATTTGGTCATCATGAGATTTATGGCATATCCGTTCTATTGAAATTTGGATTGAAAATTTTTGTTGATTTCAAAGTGAAAGAGGGATCAAAAGTTGATTTTTAGAATTAGAATTAGACATAGAACCTGAATATAAACTATGCACTTTCCGATAAACACGTAATTTGACAGGGATCTTTGGGTCATCATTTCGTTGATTTTCAAGCAGTAATCAAAATTCGAAATGATTACTAGTTCGAATTAGTAGTAATCAATTCGATTAGTTCAAAAACTCCCTCCAAATAATACAAAAAGAGGGAAAAAACGAAAAAGATTCATTGGGCAATGAACAAAAAATTTATGTCTCATAAAAATTCATTTTTTTCAAATTTTATTTTTCTTCATCTGGCAAGAGTGGGCTGCATGATTTAGATTCCAACAGATCTTTATCAAATTCCATTTCTTGATGATAAAAATTCAGAATTTTGTAAAAATTTTCTAGGTGTGTAGTTGAAAGACTGTATCACTTCTCATTCTGAATGCAGCCATTTATTTTTTTAGTGGGAAGAAACAAGAATAAAATCTCCCGGAAGTCTTCCTCTTCAGTGTATTAGAAAATATCTAAGGATCTTCCTCTCAACTGAAAAGATATTTCATGATGAGTTCTCAATTAGGACTTATTTGATATGGTTTCCTGATTGGAATTATTATAATTATCCCTACTGATTTCTAGAAATAGGCAATGAAATTTTAATGTCATTTAATTAATCCATCGTTATATTAAAAAATTATTCCCATTTGGGGATCAATTCATACTATGGAGAATTATTCCATTTCGGAGGTTTCAATTATGTATAAGAATTTTCATTTTCAATAAGTGGCATGGTTGTATTTATTTCTTTTTTTTCTGCATGTACTCTGGAATACAGAATCTGTACCGTTCAGAAGCCAGATAGAGAAGACTTTTGTTCATTTTTTCGTTCTGGGGTTATTTGAATATTTTCCCATCAGCATATCGACAAGTTACTATATTCTTTTATTTGCAATAATTTCAGATCTGTCGTTAATGAAGAAATCGTGTGAGAATCCACGTTTTTAGTCCCGAGCAAATAGTTTTAGTCTTTAGGCTTCTATTTCGTAGAACTTCTAAATTTTTATCCCATTTTGAATCTAAATACTTATATATATGTATTCTCATTTTTCTCAGACTTATATTTTGTGATTTAAAAGAAAGTGACTTTCCGGAGAAAAATGAATGAAAAACGAATTCAGGTAGTCTTGAATTACATTTCTATTTATTCTAAATATATTTACTTTCAGATCTGATTCGAATTATTAAGCTGATAACAAAGTAAATTTTCTAATGTAAATGTGTTTTTCCTTCTTTGATATATATCACGTAGAATAGACGTTCTATTTATATTGAGGTTGAATCGATTGAGACTGATTGGTCGAACAGCCTATCAGTTCATTTTGAATTAGCCTTTGTAAAATATCATAACATTTAAAAATTCATATTGATATTAGATATAAAATAGAAATCTCATGAGATCAATATATCACAACATGATTGTGTATACCTATCTTGTGAATTTTCCCCCTTTTCTGTATTGGAGGGAATATAAAAAATGGTTTTTTTTCATAGCAAAAGAAGGGAATGAAGTGAATATTTCCAAACACTTATGATGATTATTGCATTTTATTTCTTAACACATTAAATTTAACATGTGTCAATATGTAAAATGAGTATTTTGTATGGTTAACAAAAATAATCCACAACATATCATGAGGTGCTTCTGATGTACAAAAATCTACATAGTAGAGGGTCGATTAATTAGACATTAAGAGGAATGGCGGGAAAAAAATATTTTGGATTGAATAATTGGAAAATTAAAAGATAAATTGAGGAAAAATGTACATTACTTGAAGCATTATCAGTAAAGCGATCAAAAAATATCATCAGAAAAAAAAAATTTGAATTCTAAAACGGAATGAGCCAATAAAATGTGGATATTCGAAAAAAATCAAACTGCCCAAAATAAGGTCGTTTTTGTAAATCGAAAATGCACCAAATTTCCACTTTTTCAACTTTTGAACCCAAAATTTTCATCGATATCGATGATTTGAAGCAGTTGAGTTATGATATATGGGGTCAACATTGAACGAAAAATTCGACTTCACCAGCAGAAGCTCACTGAAATTCGTCATTACTGTAGAAAATCGAACCATTTGAATTTTCGATTATCCAAAATCTTGAAGTCTAACTTTTTCTCGGAAACAGTAAGATCTCTATGGCCAAATTCGAATTCTTTGTCTAATGTTGATCCCAAATATCATCATTTAACTGCTTTGAA
>SSNU01000196.1:212323-228279 GCA_012064415.1 Gyrodactylus bullatarudis
CAAATCTCGTGATTATGATTTGATTTTTTGAAATAATGCATAAAATTCTATGCTTTATCGAATGGTATAAGTCTCTTAATGTAAAAAGTTGAAATAACAGAGTTATTCTATCTTTGTTATTATTCCTCTTAGACAATTTGTTAGTGCATTGAAAAGAGGAGAAAATTCCCTTTCGAATGATATATAATGAGCAAAACCAAGTTAAAGTATATTAATTTTAAGAAGGTTTAAAGAATTGAGGATGAGGTGAAAAACTGCTTATTCCTTATTGGCTAATGAGTACTCAACGCTGATTGGCTGGAATTTTGGGGCAAAGAGGTATAAATTAAAACCTCCGTGAAAAATTTAATTTATCTCGAGTCATTATGTGTGAAATTGACTGTATTCCTAGTCACTACACTTTTTGCAATTAACCCAAAATTTATTGCTCTGCTGCAACAGCATCTTTGTAATCAGAAGGAACAGTTTATTTCATTATTACTTTGACATCTTTACAGTGAAAATATTTCTATTCAAACATCTTATTATTATTGCAACACGAATATTTACCCCCTAATTAAGTATTATTTATCTCGACCAATCAGAATACAGCAGAAAACTGATAGGTATGAGATCATGAAAGTATATAAATAGTAATTTGTTTTTTGACAAACTTGTCATACCACTGAAGAAGGCGTGTGAAGACAATCACAGTCGAAACGTTTGGATCACCATGGCTGAGAATTCCAATATTGACCCCAAGTTTTAATAAATTTTATTATAAATATCAGATCTTACAAAACTGTATCTAATCATTAAATAAAATAGCTTGAGGAAGAGTCCATTGCATCATCCCGAACATTTCCAAAACATTATCAAAAGTATGCTTTCTAATTTTGAATTTCGAAGATAAGAAGAATGGTTAACAAAATTCTTTTATCATTTTGCTAACTGATGTCTTGCATTTTGTAGGTAGAAAACGAAAATAGATTCTGGGTGAATATGAGTTCTTTATTTTCATCGGTTCTCATCAGACCCTACACCGACATGTATATTTAATAAATATTATTTATACACCAACAGTCAGAAGTCTACCTAACTAGCTCCTCCACCCTCCATCTGGTTACAAATAAATGCTCTGATTGGCCCAAAAGAACTTTACGCATTTCATTGAATAATATTCTGTATAAATATACATTCTGATGAGAACCGACGAAAATAAAGAGCTCATATTCACCCAGAATCTATTTTCGTTTTCTACCAACAAAATGCAAGACATCGGTTAGCAAAATGATAAAAGAATTTTGTTAGATTACGCTTTAAAGGATGGGCGATTTAAGTAATTTTGCAAAATTTCGTCCAAGTCTACTAGAGATCGTCACTTTCAAAAAATCACTACATTTGAAGAAGGAATATTTTTAATTCAAAGGAAAATCTCAGAAAGATAAAGTATATTCATATCTATTCTGTATTAATAATTTATTTTGATCTATAAGGATTAATTTCCTTGTTTCTATGGCCATCAAAGTAACAGCTTTGATGAAAATAATTCCTAATGTCTGAGATAAACTTTTCAAATAATTTTTTTTATCTTCAAGGGAGAAAATGTTGAAATCATTTTATACATTTTAATAGTTTGTCTGAGAGAAGGCCTTTAGAAACTAAAAAATTTATTTCAGTCTAGATGTCTTTATTTCCAAAATTCTAGTATTAAAGTATGAAAAAATTTAAGAATTTGAAAAAAAACTCTACTTTTTACTTGCCCAAGAGATAAACGAAGGCTAAAGATAAAAGAAGGCCAATTTTTGAATTTCGAAAGTGTGCCAAATTATTACTTTTTCAACGCTTAACGTCGTCATTTAAACTATTTCGATACAGACATCATTAGACGAAGAGTTCAAATTAGGCCATAGAGATTATGAGAAAGCTCTTCTAATGATGATCCAAAATGTCTGTATTGGATTTCTTCAAGTCTTGTTCCATCAGTGGAGCACAACACTTTCTTGAGTCATAACTTGAACTGAAAGTTCCCACAGATTCTTAAAATACTTTTTTCTTCCCCTCATCAGAAAGAAATTAAATGACTTTAAAAAATAGCTCAGAATCGGAAGGTCTTACAATCTGAGAAATACATCTCATGAAAGTAACTACTTACTCTCTACTTATAATAAACGAGAAATATGACTCGTCTAATTATGACAACATCAACTCGATAAAAAATGCACCAAATTTCCACTTTTTCTACTTTTGAACTCAATTACTTATCGATTTCAATTATTCAAAGCAGTTAAATGATGATATTTGGGATCAACATTAGACAAAGAATTCGAATTTGGCCATAGAGATCTTACTGTTTCCGAGAAAAAGTTAGACTTCAAGATTTTGGATAATCGAAAATTCAAATAAATTTTGGGTTCAAAAGTTGAAAAAGTGGAAATTTGGTGCATTTTCGATTTACAAAAACGACCTTATTTTGGGCAGTTTGATTTTTTTCGAATATCCACATTTTATTGGCTCATTCCGTTTTAGAATCCAAAAAATTCTTTTCTGTGAATCCGGAGAAAAATATATCGAGTTATTGTAAAAATGGCAAATTCTCATCTTCATGTGTAAAAGTAGGAAATTTTTAAAAATTACCTAAATCTGGCGATATTGTGTTTTTCTGAATCATCATCCTCTTAAGTAGTTTTAGTAACATTTACTATTTTCTCACCACTAAGAAAAAAAAATTTCTAGTCTTGAAAAAAATCAATTAAAAATGCACAGATTTCAAATCTCCCGTTAGCACACAATTTCCATTTTTTGAAATTTGTGTTGCTTTCAAAATGAGAGAGTCATCGGAACTTGATTTTCAAGATCATGATTAGGCAAAGAAACTAATCTTCATCATAACATTATTTGAAAGACACGTCATCAACACAATGATAAAGTGTAATTCTCAAATCTATATTTAGTAGGCTTTTATTTTACAAAATTACTTGAATCGCCCATCGTTATGAAAAAAACTAATCTTCAAGTATTTAAATATAATCTCACCAAATTTCGCTTCAAAATACCTTTCCATGCTTTTGGAATAAGATGAACAAAATTTTGAAAATTTTCAAATTTAAAACGTTTTTTATTGTTTTATATTCATAATTTTAACTTGAATTCACATTATTTCTTTACATAAAGTTGTAAAAAGGACTCAAATTCTATTAAAATTGATTTTTCAATAGCTCAAAAGCTTTTGAAGAAATCATGTTATACGAGATTCCGCTATCACAATTGAACCATATATTAAATAAGAATCTAATCTTATATTGAATTGTTATTTCTGAAGATCTCAAAAGGGTTGTCTGATAGAAATATAATTTCTGAGTTTTATAACCAAAAAAATCATTTTAAGAGAGTCCACTGATGATGATCCTTTAAGAAATGGAAATTTGGTTCTAAATATTTCTTCTTACACAATCCTAAAATCTTAGAAAAATATATATTTACCTTTGAATAAAGATGATCCGTGATCGAGAGACATTTTTTTCTTATGTAAATTTTATATTAGAGACACATATATAATGTACGTTCTTTATTTAACTACGACATGCAAAAAAACTGAACAGATCGCTATTCATCCCAACATACAGGCATAATCTTACTATATCTTTTCAAAAAAGCTAACTTGTTAATAGGAAATTGAAAATTCATTATTTTGGCAAAACATTCAGGAACATAAATACTTTTCGAATATTACATTGGAATGAGCTTGTAAGATGTCATAATAATAAATTAAAATGACCAAAATTAAGCTATTTTTGTAATAAGCCAAGTAAGTGTGGTCTAAGTTTATGGAGATTGATCGTTGAAGACCGGAATTCGAATCCTGGCTATGGTGTATTGAAGAGTCCTAATAAGTACGAAAAGCCTCTACATCTGCCACCGTGAGTCGAATATTATTTAACTCTCTTATGGAATTGACACTTGCTTATCCGAATCCTAACATTTAGGTGTGAGAAGACAAGTTAGATTCATATAAAGATTCATATTCAGATATAGTAATAACCTGTGACTACACTTAGTTAATTGTCTAAAAAGCCTGATTTTATATGGTTGAAATTAATTAGTTACTTTCGTGAATTAAATATTCATATTTTTATTTTTTACTTCAAAAGCAAAAAAACTTATGGATTTTTTAGTATTCTCATCAGAGCATAAAGATTCAATCTATAGCTTATGGCTTGTTTTCAGTTCAACTTATGAAATAAACAATATGATGTTTGTCTGTTGGCTGGGAATTTTGTTGGAATTAAAGTTTTCTCTTACTCGGATATTTAAATGAGAACATCATATCCAATTCCAAGTAGTCATTTTCAAAGGTCATCATGGCAATGTTCGTTAACAGATAACTCTATTTACTTCAGATTTTGAGTTTTGAGAACAGAAAATTTGATATTCATACATAACAGATGACAAAATTTACCGTTCCATTTAATTCACAAAGAATTTTTAAACCACTGGGTTTTTTTTATCACAATAGTCAGAATTCTAGCTGCTAGCAACTCATTATTATTCATATAAGCCTCAGAAAATACTTCGTTTACCTTCCATTCAGTAGGAAATCTATTAATCTTCTGGAATACGGAAAATAAAGCCCTATCATTTGTCAAATATGTGCTATTTTTCCAAAATGTTTTTTTGAAAACCTATTTTTCTAATCATACCTGTAGAGTTCAAATATGAAATCGCTTGAACTCTATCTGCTAAAGCTTTCAAGATAGCCTAGTTTTGGATCGAAAAATTACCTATTTTTTGATTTATAATAAGATAGTTGCATTAAAAAAACTGTAGATTTGTAATCAGCGTATTCAAAAACATTTCTCTGGGACTTAAAGGGCTATGACGGCTATTTATGACCACAAATTTTCCATAAAATTCGAATCAACCGATTGAAATTGATTTCGCCCAACAAATGCCTAGTACCTGACGATTCTGATTTAAAATCTGTTGTATTTAACCCTTTTTTCTCAAAAGATAATTTGACAAAGAAAAAAAAATCAAATAAATTTTTCGTTTCACGGATAACAATTGAGGCATCTTCAATTGAATGGCGCATTAATTGAAAAAAATTCAATTAAAAGAAAATTCATCTCTGAGAGATGATTTAACATTTACACAAGTTTTTTCAAAAATTTCCCTATCCAACAGCGTTCATCACTAATGATTCCTGATATATTCTTTTTATATTTCAATTCACTTTCTCTATGTAATGAACAAGTCTTGAAATTCAATCGGTCTGATCAATATCTCTTCAACGACTAAAAAATATATTCTCTGTGTAATCGATATGGATATTTTCCGGACGATAATTTAAAAAAGTCTAACTTTTGCAAATCTGAATAGCTATGCTCTATTTTAACATTGATACAATTGAATTGCATTATTGTTTAGGAAAAATTTTGGAAGTTGGGGTATGGGATGGAGGTTTGGGAGTTGAGGTAATTTCTTGGTAGGAGTGTGTCATAAGGGTTTTATTGTAATATTAAAAATATCATAAACAGTACAATTTTTGATACAGGTGGGAAGAGAAAATAGTCATCGATTCGATTTTTTCAAAATGGGCAATACCTTTTTATGAGTTTCGTTCATGAGAGGTTTTCTTTGATGCTGTTGTTTGATTTGAAAAAAGCTTTTTGATGAAAAATCTCCGAAAATTCTTGAAAAATATCAAATAAACAAAGAAATTTGAGCAAAGTGTGAAATCGATAATTGAACTAAATAATTTACTCAAGTTCTTTACAAATATTTCCGTCTGTTCTGAGGTCTTACTTTGAAAGGAAATGTGCATTCGATATAGAATAATTCCCACCAGTGGAATGTCAAGTAATAAAAATATTGTGCACACAGCTAAATGGCCTAGAATCCTGGCCATTTCCATGGAATTCTTGTGAATCTGTTTCTGACCAACAATAGCAATCACACCTTGATAACGCTTCTGACTGATTTTCAACAACATTGAAATAATAAATATGTTTAATAATAAAATAATTGTCACAGGTATTGTAAATAATCCAATGGCTTTGTAGAGGACCACATAGGTATAAAGATATTCCTGGCTTGTATTCATAATACATGAACCATTCGAGTTCATATTCTTTAGAGGTATTATTGGAATGTTGATGATGAAGCCTGACACGATAACAATTATGCAAATAATCTTTGACGAATGCTTATGATAAATGTTTGAATATCGAATTGGATTATAAATGGTTAGAAAGCGGTCAAATGAAAATACTGTAATTAGGTAATTATTGATAAACTGCATTACATCACAGATATACTCGGTCATTCGACAGGTTTGTACGTTGTACTCATCAAAGCCGAATGATTTTTTTCCTTCTGTAAGAAAGGATATCCCACGATTTAAGAAATCATCCATAAAAGTATTGATTATGAGAAGAATGATCTGACAAAAGGCTAAATGATATGCGTAGATGGCAAATCGAGTCTTTGGACGTAGCTTGACAAATGCAATTATATTGAAAATATTACCAACCACGCCTAGAACAAATATTACAGGTGAAATGTATGCTCGAAAAAATCCAACTTCATAATCTTTGGTTGAGTTTTGTGGCATTTACAGTTCCTTTATGTTCGTTACTTAGTTAGTAATTAACTTTAGATCCAGTGACAGATAATTCAATTTCGGACGGCTATCTGAATGGAGATATTAATCCAAATATTGTCATAATAATAATAATTGTAATTGTAAATTTCTTCGACTACTCTTGTATTCAAAATATATATATATATATTAGAAGCAGAACAGAATTAAGCAGAGCAAAACGACAAATGTTCAGGGGATCAACCAATGAAATTGCAGATGTATAAAATAAGAATATATTCTAACTATTCTAACTACAGCTGCTATTAATAATAAGATTTGAAGAGAGTAGACGAATAAAGGAATAAAAGATTGTGCAAGAGAATATTTTCTTTCTAGCAGTTTCCTGAGAGTGATACACAACCAGGCTTAATGTTAACACGTTGTTGCTTTAACAGGTAGCTTTAGTAGGCATAACAAAGTATTCATTTATTAAAATCAGCATGATTTCAACAACAACATTCTCACCCGAGAGACAAACTCAACAAATTTTACAATTAAAGGGTGATATACTCTTTACATTAAGAAAAATCAATAATTAGTTAATAACCAGAATTATTGAGTTTGAGCTTGTTTTTGTGAAAAATATTTATTCCTATAATCAGTCTTCAGAATCAAAGAAAACAGACCAATATGTTAGATTAGATTTCTGCATAGTTACTATGCCGAATTAAAAATTTTGCTTTTGAAAGTCAGACCTGGCCTAGATACGATTTGCTAGGGCAACGTAGTCAGGGACTAGAGTTGAATACTTATAAGTAATAATAACAATATGAATAATTATTTAGGGTTAATTACATTTCTTCATGACTTCACTTTTATGTCTCTATTGTATTTTCGACTTTACTTTCTCTCATATTTTACAAATTTGACTTAAATTTGATCCACAGGCAGTTTTAGTAGTTCTATTAAACATAGTTTAACCCTACTGACTCTCAGTTCTGAATCTAAAGCTTAGACCACTAAATCTAATAATTTCTTTTTAACTTTTCCATGTTGTAAAGAATAAAAAAGGGAATATCGGCCAAAAATAGCACGAATAACTCCGATAATAAAAAATATGTGATAGAATTTATTTGGGGATTCTGTAGGATCACTAAGCTTACTTATTTGCTATAATGTGAATTATACTGTCTATGGGAAATTATATTTTACCAACATCTTGTAACAGCAAACCATTTATGAGGAAGCTTTAATAATTTATCAAGTTATGATTTGAGCAAACTTACTGCCCATCTATTTGCTTGTAACAAAATATACATCAAAGCTGAATCTGATAAACCAATAAGAGAATTCCAATAATTTATCATGAAGCTTAAGATTCTGTCGATTTTTTTCTAAAATAAAAAATCTTAAGAGAATTTAAAAATCATAAAATCCCAAATGAAAATCTCTATACACTTAGAATTGATACTTCTATAAGGAAAAATTGGTGCAATAATTTTATTTTGAAGATTTCAGCCTCCATAAATATTTTAAAAAATTAGTGTATATTTTAAAAGTTTATTCCAATATCAACAGATTGCTATTATGATTGCTTTCATAATAAAAAGGTTATTTAACCCCTATTCTATTTGGAAAATTTAAAGAGACTTACGAAAGATTAAATAGATTCATTGCGTCAAACCTCTGGTAAAAGGAATAACAATGCGTGTTATGAACATTTCTGAAAAGAGTCAACCGATTCAGAAAATATGTACTCATTGTAAAAACCAAATACAAGATTAAAGTTTTCTTACCCGAACCAGAATAGACCATCTTCGATCAACTGGTTAGGATGAAAAAAATTTCTTCTTGATGTAGACCTTGATGGAACAAAACTTGGACAAACCTAGATTCTTATAAATTTTCGCCACCCCTAGAGAAGATTTATTTTATGTTTCTCAAGATCAAAATTGTGATTTGAGAAGAGTTTTCAATTTCAACAAATTACAATTTTCTTATACAGTAGTTTTGCAAAAATTAATGGATATCCTTGTTAAAATCTGTGTGCCTTGGCTAATAAGTTAGAGGTTTCTCCTGAAAATTATGAATATAAAGTAATCTCATTTGAAAGCAGCTTACTCGGAGATTATCATGCTTTGTGAAATTGCAAATCTGAAGGAGTCAGAACTTCAAGGTTACAGAATAAATAAAAATCTTCATTTAGCAATCTGGTAATATTGAAATAAATTTGTAAAATATACGCTAATTTTGTAATTATAACTCATTTTAAAAAGTAACTTGATTACAATGTACAAAAGATGAAAAGAATAAATTTCAAAAGTTTAAACTTTAAAGCAAGAGATTGACAGGGAACTCGATCTTAAAAATTCTCACACGTGTTTGCATGATTTGAAGAAAGGACTAATGAATATTGCCATTCTGAAATTATGGAAATTGAAGCGTTAATTTAAAGCAGAATAATTTTTTAGGAAGAAGAATTTGATCTTGGCATGAATTTGTTCTTATATATCAAAAAGGGTTATTATTACCATGCTGTTGAATGTTTGATGAAAATCCCTTCATTCTCTATTGCTGACATGTCCGAAATTATCAAAAGATAGTTGACTTAAAGATGGGAATTTAATTTCGGATCAAGATTTCAATTTCAGTCATAGAGGTAGAAAGAAACTTCAGATGGTTCAACTTCAGATGATGACGAATTTCTGTGTACTTTTTCGGCCAAATTTGAAATCTTTGTCTAATCTTGATTAAAAATATCAATATCAAATTGCATTAAATCATTGAAATCGATAAAATTTTGAGCTCAGAAGTTGAAAAAGTAGGAAATTTATTCATTTTCGAAATTCGTAAAATGGCCTGATTCAATTTTTCAGTGTAAAAGTAAATTCTTTCCTGACTTTCTGGAGAATATAAAATAGTAAAATTCTGATCTTCATGTCAATTAGGTTCCATTTGGTAGATAAATTTTATTTTTTATTAATGAAAGAAATCCTATTTCATTCACAATCATTTTTAAATTTTTTAACCTTGAAAAATCAAAATATTTTGCCCAAATCACCGATAGGATTGAAGTATTTTCATAAAAATCCATGCAACTTTTGAATTTCGATGAAGAGATCATCGAAAGGAAAGGATTCTCTTATTGATTTAATCAGGTTTGAGAATAAAAGACGGAAGAGGGAAGTTAGTTCGTTGCTCATGTGAGAGGTTATTATGAATAAATTGATTTCTTACCAATTTGATGCATTTATTTTAAAACTACTGTAATTGATATGAAGTTACAGAAGTATCGATTTTTTCATCAAGAATTCGAATATGTACGAGTATACATGACTTTTCGGAATCGAGATCATTATTTTTCCTACTTTCCCCATAGAAGAAAAAATATTCTCCCAACGGAAATAAATTCTCATACTTACTTTTCAAAAACCATATTATTTATAAATGATGATGCATACTTATAAGTAGGGCAGTAATTTTGTATTTTGGATATGATGGATAGAATTTTGATACGAATTAGCCACTATAAATTTGCCTTATGATAGTCGAGTTAATTTTGCTAATTTTTTGCTATTTAGATATGCTATGGCCATTTATAGCAATCCTTTTCCGCGAGCCTACGATAGAAAATGCTTAGTTAAGCTTCTTTCTTATAGAAAGTTTTTTTAATAAGACTTCGTGAACCTTTCCGAAGTGAAAAGAGTTTTCTCAAGGATGAATATTCAAGTCAAAATAATATTTTATATTGTATGCAAATAAACCTAATTGACATAAAGATGAGAATTTACTTTTTTTACAAGAAAATCAATATTTTTCTTTGGAAAGTCAGGGAAAAAATTATTTTTCGGATTCTCTAATTGAATGAAGCAATAGGTTGTGGAAATTTAATAAAATTTCCGGAAAAATTCAATCTGACCAAAATAAGGCCGTTTTTCGAATTTCGGAAATGCACCAAATTTCCACTTTTTCAACTTTTTTACCCAAAATTTTCATCGATTTCGATGATATGAAGCAGTTAAGTGAAGATATTTGGGATCAACATTGAACGAAGAATTCGAAGATAGCAAAGATTAACAGGATATATACATTTCCACTATTTTTTTTCTAGAAAGAACGTAACAAAAAATTAATTTCCAGTTTTATCCGGCAGCATTTCATTTCATAAAAATCACCTGAATTCCAAAGCTTAATTGTGAAGGGATTAACTTTGAATTGTATTACAAACAGGTACAGCAACTTTCGAAACTTTAAATTCCCATTAGTTAGATGTAGAATAGAAACAGTTGCTTCCAGCGTCTTGTAGAACTAGATGAATAAAAAAAGGTTTTATTTTTTATCATGTAATAATAATAAAAGAATTGAAAAAAAATGAAATGAAGGCTGGAAAATAAACTTTTTTTCAATAAAATAATAAAAAAACCTATCATAAATATTTATTAACGGGAACTTTAAAACTGTTGTAGAATTTTATTCATTTCTCTGCATTCCTTTTGAAAGATATATCTATTCTTTATTTGACAGACAGCGAGAAAGTTTATCACCAGCCATTACTTTTTAAATAATAATAAGAATAGGAATATTAAAAAAGTATATTTTTAATGATAGATATTTTTAAAAGGAAATAATAATAATCATAATTCTAATATCTATTTTAGTTATTTCCCAAAAACGCATATTTTGAACAGCCTTCAAAACCAAAATATGTACTAGCAGTTCCTTCATTAAGCAAAAAATTTAAATTTCGATCCAACCAATTCCTACCCCGTCAAATTTCGATCAATGCAAAACTTTTCAATTTGCATTTTTTTCGATCTACAACATGTTGTAGAGAATTAAGAAGGTTCTAGCGAGTGCCAGGTGACTATTTTTAATACTTTTGAATAATAACCGATACAAAGTCGTCTAGGGGACATTTTTCGATAGGCCTCAGTGAGGGGTAGAGTAAAATTTCTTCTTTTTCGAGGAATTTTTTAGCTCGCTAAAGTGTGTTTTATTCTTATCGATCAATTTTTATGTAATTTTCAAAAGGCTTGATTATTTTTGGAATCAAAGTCAGATTATAAAGATAAATACATTTTTAAGATGAGAAATGGAATTGCTGTCAGTTTGAGACAGTTGGTATGGTGCTCACACTAAATTTTCTATTATTTATAACACTCAGGATTGAGACCTCCGGCCAAATAAATTTGATATTAGCTTCCAGAAAACTCCCAACTATTGATTAAAATATTTCAGCATTAGACATGAATGAAATTTAAAATAATAGAAAACTAGAAGGAAAATGATAAAAGCGTCGTATAGTGATAAATTGGAATTCACATTCTATCAGAAAAATTCAAGTTTTACTAGTTTAGTCCACTTCCCTGCAGAAGATATCCCAAAATTACATAAATATATTTAGTTAAAACAAAATTAGTTTTAAATTTAATAAATTCTAAATTGTTAAAAATGAAATATATTTAAAATATCAGCCATAGTAAATTAAGCTAAAATGTTTCCAAACAATTGGCTTGGATGATTTCATCGATCGGATATGAGTCCTTCAAAACCTAAAAGTTGTATTAATCAGTGGTTTAAAGACAATCATAACGTAGTAAAGCGTTAAATTGTCGAATAAATTGTCTAAAAGAAGTAATACAAAAACTTTGAGAAGGCAACTCAAGAACTTCTCTGATTTCCATTTCCTTTAGTCTTAATAATCCATAGAAAGTATTTGATAAAATCTTGGGGAAAAATATCATTGTTCTATTCTTGTTTTTCGTCAATTTTAGGACGAAACATAACTTAATTTATAGCTAAATTGACTTTGAAGACCCAAATGTTAGCAAAATATTCAAATTGATTTAAACAGATCTCAAAAACTTATTATCAAAGAACAGAACTAATAAATCAAGTATTTTTTGCTGATTCTAACGGTGCTCTTGAAACAAATCAACTCTCTCCAAGAACAGAGTTAGTAATTTGAGGTATCATTTGAAGCCTGCGAAGCATTGGATTCAGGACCAGAGTATGAGCAAGATATTTTAACTAGAAGAAGCGTAGAATACACCATTTTAAAAAAACCTCGAAAAGCTTTATCCATTTGAGGAAAAACAATTTTAAGATTTCATAATATGAAGCAAATGTCAAGAATGATGATCTAATATGGGACTTCCAAAAATTGCATAAATATAGGGTTTTTCACTTCAGAATCGCGAGGCAATTAGGTATAGTTTTTAACTAGCAATAACTGCATCTCAGAAAAAAATTATTGTATAAAAACTCGATATAGATGACTTTTTTTTAATTTTAAGTTTCTCCGATCTTTTGGATCTTTTTATCGCACCACTAATTTCAGTTAAGAATTTGTTTAAATTATTTTCTTTTGCTTCATGTTTTTTTGAAATTTAATCATTTCGTTTAACTCTACTTTACCAAAAAATCAAAATTCCCAATTTATGGGATTGTTTCTGATTAAATTCTGTATCAGAACATACTTTACTTTATAATTTATCATGTGTAATTTTAAATAAATGACACATGAATGAATTCCCATTTATTAAAAGATATATACTCATTATTAACTTGCCATATGTCTAGTTTATGTTTGATGAACATTGTTTATTCAGACTTGACACAAATTTGTTCATTTGTAACAAATACTCTTTAAAAGACATAAAAATTGGAATGTTCTTCTTTATTGATTGAGGATCTGTAAAATTCGAGTAAATTAATAAACAGTAGAGGACTGCTCAACTCCTTAGCATATTTAACCGAATATACAAGCATTTTAAGTATTGAAAGCTGAGTTTGAAAATGTATTTAAAAATACTCCAACTTTTTTGGAAGATAAGATTTTGCATGTTTTAGTTATAATAAATAATTTACATCCGATAATCGGGATGGCTTGGGAAGTGGGTACAGTACCTACCTTATATGAATTAATATTATTCCACCCAAAGTTCAAGTATTAACCTCCTCAGCTTTTTTGAGAAATTTCTACCTTTGTTCTCAGATAGTTCTGACAATAGATTTTTACATAAATAAAATCCTCTCTATCTGTTTATTACTAGAATTTTTTCGAGAATTGTAATGTTGATAAAAATTGAGCTGTACTCTAATAAACAGTAAATTTTGCTAAATAAATATATAGTCTGATGAGAACCGGTGAAATATAAGCTTTATAACTAAAGCTATTCTCGATGTATTTGGGAATTCATGATTTTTATAAAAATCTCATCTTTTCATCAAGGTATCGAAATTTTTGAAAGATTTTTTGGTAAAAATGTCCACTTTTATTGATTTTAGAAAAAAATTTTTTTGTTGGAAAATTTTAGAGACATCTTAAAATTCGAGATAGCGCGGATTTTTAATTTTTTAAACTTTGAGTTGAAAATTTTTGTTTATTTCAAGGTCTGAGAGGAATCAAACGTTATTTTTCAGAATCATCTTTAGACAATATTTACTCTTATTCATTTTTTTGAAAAAACACACCATTTACGTGCGAAAGTCTACTTCCTATATTTCGATCATTTTTACTGATTGGAAATTGATAAACTAGGGTGATCCAAGATCATTTCAAAATGACGGTTTTTTTCAAAAAAATTAATAATAGTAAATATTTTCTTTGTGTAATGATGATCCTGAAAATAACGTTTGATTCCTCTCAGACCTTGAAATCAACAAAAATCTTTTAAAAAATGTAAGACCGTTCCGAATTCACCTAGAATCTCTGGATAATGAAACCTCATTATTTATGTATACAATCTGAGAATTTCAAGTCAGCTTTTGGTCTGAACAGAACTGGTGAAAATAAATCAATATGTCATGGTCAAATATCAATCGAAAACGTCTGCTCATAAACGAAAAGTCCAAAGTATCTTTCTATAATGTTCAAAATAGGAAATCAAATTGCATGAATTTCTCTGAACGTGATCTTGGTATATGATATTTTGAATGGAGGCCTAATTAAGTTTCTATATAGTCCTTAGAGAAGAAGAAGATAATGATCAGACTTATTACAGTATAGAGTCGATCAAGAGATTCAAAAGTTTGATGTCGGAAAACTAAAAAAAGTTATCTGATAAATAATAATTTTCTGTTTTCCATTCAAACGTGAGTTCATTCGATTAAATGACCAGATAATGAATTATTTTCCATGGTCCATCTAGATCTCATGATTGATTTGTCTATTTGACCAAGTATTCTTTTTTGGCTTAATTTTTGAACTTGACCATTTGTATTTCGAATAAATAAATCTGCTAGTTCTCTAATTCTGAGACAGTAAAAAAACACTGCCAATCGAATGGGGTCAATTTCTAGATCAAACAGTTGATGGTAACAGCTTTTTTTAAATTTCAGTAATGAGTGATGCTAGCAACTTATTTCTATTGAAATCAGATGTTAATTTCAAGTGAAATTTTGGGTAGGACTGGAGCAAACCTCACAACTTCCCGTCCGGGTAGAGGGGAATATACTGTATATGCGCGATAATTTATTATTTATTTTCGTCAACCCTATATGAAAATACCAATAACTTCAAGCTTTAATAAAATAGCTTCTGAAAATAGTAGAGCAACGAACGACCCCAAAAATTAATAATAATAAATAATTCAAATTCTCATTCAATTCTTTAATATTAATGTATTAGATTGATTGAAATAAAATTCCAACCAGACCTATCATTAGTATTTTAATTAATTTTATATTTCATTAAATTATTAGTTAATCCAAAAATATTTGCCTTCATGAATATTTATAACATAAACCGTTACAGCATATTCATATTCTTAGCAGATTTTAAAGCTCAATAGTCCATAAACCTATTTCGATCTATTACAGATTTCAGCCAATCCAATTTCATAATTAATCCCTTAGAATTTTATAAATATGAACGAGTTGGACTCAATCTCATAAAAAATCTCTCTGTTGAAATAGATGAATGCCACCTGTTCGAAAGAAAGTATCATCGAGGTCGAATTCTAGGATACCAACGCTTTTGGGTTGTAGGTGCTATTTGTAGATAGACAAGAAAGATTCGTCTACAGGTCATGTTCACAAGAACCAAGGTGAACATTCATAGATTTGTCCAAGAAAATGAAAATCATGAGATGAAAAAGACTATATCCCCCACAGGTCACACTGGCTACGCAAGGGTTAAAAGATAGGTTCAAGATTTTTTATTATGATTTTATTTGTTACTTATTTCAGAGTCATAATACAATGATTTCTCCCGTGATCTATCGATGGTCTGGTTTATTTCTACTTAAAGATAATTATATTAGGTTGTGTGAAAAGTTCTCGGAAAAATTTTCAACTTTTGATTTTGAATCTGTTCTTTAATCAATAAATATAAACTATATACGAAAATATTCAGCAAAATCTGCAGAATTTGTTTATATCTTTAAATCTA